>JAPYYZ010000677.1:0-21233 GCA_030522705.1 Eretmocerus eremicus
TCGCTTAATATACACCCGAAACGTCGGAATTATCTGTTCCAAACTTTCGGCAATAAATTGTCCGTTCAATCGAGAGAAAGACTGGAGTTTCATTCTATAAGTCTCGATTTTTGTCCCCGTGTGTGCTATTGCGTATACACCCCAAACACGAATACGTTTTAGAGCAGAGAGCGTATCGTCCTCCATTCAGGGCCAACAGCAAACATCTCTCGGCGAACGAGCCATTTGCCCATCGCTCGAATAGGCTGAAGAAGTTTTCCCCGTACCTGTATGCTTTAAAAAGCATCAATGCTGGAAACCATCGAATGAAATCTCGATCGATCGTACTCTCGTAAAACTTCTTCGTCAGACTACATCGCGCTCTCGTCATTCAAAATCCAAACATAAAGCTCTGCTCTCGGAGGAGTTCAAGTCGCATGGAATGAAAGATTCGATACATGCGGTTGTCCCATAGGGTGTGGCTTTACGGGGTAAGAAACTCAAAGCTCAGCAAGTATTGGAATGGATTGGATTGGGTGATTGAAAGCTCTGAGCGAGTAGACACCGGGATAACGAATGGGGTTGCGTATGTACAGCGGAAGTAGAATCACTTTTTCAAGTTCCCATCCAGTGCTGTGGCGCTATTTTGAGATGAGCGTGGTTCCGGAAAGAGAGTGAAGCAGTGAGACAAGGAGATCCGTCACTTCGAGAGTCGACTCGAGTTTCTGAACACGGGTTCCACAGAAGGGACGATTTCTGTTTTGCATTAATAGAATATTGTGCATTTGATGCATTTGTTCAATGTGAAACTGAACAAAAAGTTATGAGATGGGTACTATTTTGTTACTCGCACTCACAAATTACACTATTTGTAGAAAAATGACAAACGTATAATCGTTGAACCAACTTTTTCCAAAGAGTCAGATTTATTGACGATGAATTGGACGGATATTGTTGTATAGACGAGTGCGATCCTAACTTGATGTTCGCTTATGTATAGTGACGATTAAATCGCCATTTATCTGTATTCAATGAGAATCAATCCGATTTCCTCGGAATTCAAGAAGAATGGATTATTATTGAACAATCTCCATACATCTATTTCCTGCAGACTATTGTTTCAAGCCACGAGGATATTCACTTCAATACGATCTTTTTCCTTCATCACATAATTCTTACACCATTTGATCCATTGCCTTGAAACATGAAGAACCTATTGAGAACTATTCAGCGATTAACTAATTCGATTTTGGCCTTGTCAATATCAAGGTTTTTCAACCTATGATTATTTTCAAAGGTGCGTCATATTCTGCAAATTTTGTGCCTCATGGGAGTGCTCCGTCTGTACCCGCCTAAAATCATTAAAAATTCGAGAATTTTGAGATATAACAGCTACACAATTCTCTAGTGTTGCAAATCATTTGGTCAGCACAAAACGTTGATTCGAGTCATTAAAAGGAACAACGCACAATAGCATGCACACATGCTTACGGAGGAAGGGGTAGGAGCAAATGATCAGCGGAGATTCATAGAGATTTTGTTGAAATATGTGGCTTTTGATGGATTTTGGCAAGAGGAGCACAAAAATGGTAGGAATTTGGAGTATTAGTCCAGCTGAAATTGTTCTGATACATGCCTCACTCGCTGACGCTCGCTCGTCAAAATATTTATCTACACAGTAAGGCGAAGAATATTGAGGATTATCGAGAATTATTGAGTGGTAGTGAAGAAGAAAAAGATTGTGTACTTCCATGATGAGTATAAATTGTCAGCAAAGTAGATCACTCTTGTCCAGGTTATTCTTACGCTCTTTTCATGAATCTCTACATGTGTTATTGTCATTTTCTCGCAGATGCATCAGCTTTGAGCCATTTTAGGGGGAAAGACTCAAATTTTCAGGATTTTTACAGAGTAATTGTCCTCATGCATTGTATAGAGGAATTATTAGATTAAGACAAAACAAAAAGCACTTGTTTAGGATGCAAGTTGTCAGCTTCATAATCCGTTTTTAAAAGTCTTCTTGTAAGCTTCCTGATCCGAGATTGCTGTTTTTCTGGGAAAAATTGTTCTCGAAAAAAGTTACAGTAATTCAGTAATAACAAAATAATTTAGCATTTCGGCCACATAAATATCATTCCGGATATGAATTGTCTTTACTCGGCAAGATAAAATAGAGAGTCAAAATTTTAACTCTTGAATCATGAAGATCATGGAGAATCATGATTCCTGAATCATGGTGAATTTATTCCAGAAAAATATTCTTTCTTCATAAGTAATGACTTCTGTAAAAGAAGGCAGGGAATGTAAATCGTAAAAATTTTGAGCTTTCGATACTGATGCGTCAGCAAAATAATGGCAATGATACATTCAAAAATATATGAAAGATCTGTTAATTCGCTAAGTGAGAACCGGTTACGATCTACTGGCTCTGATATATCAAGTAGTGAAGATGGAACAAAATTTTTCTCGGGTAAGGTAAAACTATTGACTGGTAGTGAATACAGCAAGTGGACAACCCCATCACTAATTCCTTTCGAAAATTTAACCCGCTCACTTTCGGCCCTACTTTCGGGTCTTGAAAAATTATCCCGAGTTGAAAAACATGCGTAACTAGTCTAAAAAGTATGAAAAATAGCAACATTTTAAGCTCGAAAAATTTTCAGTTTTTATTTTTATTCTCAAAAACCAAACATTATTTGGGAGCAACTCTCGTGGCAATATATTTCTCTTATGTCTAGAATATTCTCTGAGTTTTTCCAGATTTTTATGACACATATAACAAAAGTTATCACGAAATAATGGAAAACGTGCTTGTCCACATATGTGGACATGGGCAGTCAGCGGGTTACGTTCGAATTTCTGAAAGTGAAACAGAGAAGAATATGCCGTTTATACTAATACATTTGGAAAGCGATTCCTTCAACTAAATCATGCATTCGACTGTGATTTTTTTTGAATGTACGTATTAGGATTATGTTTGACTTTCATGAATGGAAAATTCTTGAGCACACGTGGTTTATTTAGGTTTCAAAAAAGAAGACGTATTTGCCTTCGATTGTCTCATCATCTTGTTATCTGTGGCTCATGAAAGATGCATTTTATGATTAACATCATTTGCAGAGATACAGAGATACATATTCATTTAAATCCTTACATGGTTGGTTACCCCGAAACTTACAGATTTCGAGCCCAAAACTGCACCAGGTCGAGATTTGGTCCAAAAAATGACTTATCCAAATCTAGCTGCTATCTGATCTCTGTTGAGTTTTTTCTGATCCATACAATCCTCAGATGAGCATTTTTTGCCCTCGATCATTGTGAAAGATGTCGACAATTTTCCTTGTGTTTTTGCCACGGTAAGAATATTTAATATAAGAGTACTAGTAATTTGAATAGGGTTTTTTGTAAACATTGCACTAACGGGTCGCCTCGATGTGTTTGAAGTCCCCAACATTGTAAATACACTTTAGCAAAAATCTTGAAAAGAAATCAATCGACTTAGGATTGATGCTGCAATGCTCGGGCATGGTTACTGATGTGCATGACACTGCGCGAGGGTGCATTGGACTCCGCCTCTCCCTATGAGGAGGTTGCACATCCCTATAGTAGAATGGCACCTGGCGACTCAGGCAAAAGTTCCGATGTGGAAGCAAATTGTGACGAAAAGGGACGAATAAGGGGCAAATGAAGAGAACACATGGGTAGTACCCCCCCCCCCCCTTTCCAGGGGTGCAATTGAGACTAATCAAAGTCAGAAGGGTGGTTTTAAGACTACGGGATCGTGAAATAATTTTTCCGGAGATGTCATTGGAACCACAAACTTTGCTCCAACTGATTATGGTGAGGATTGATGAGAAGCACCACGATAATTTTTTTCAAACCAAAAAGACATCCGGAGCTAGGTCGGGGGTGGTTTCAAGACGTCACGAAACCGTCATCATATTCTTCCAGTGAAGTCTCTGAAATCACAAACTTTTTTCCACGTGATTATGGTGTGAATCTGTGAGGAGAATCGCTTCGCATCCGAGTAGATGGTATTTTTTCTTCATAAAATTTCGATGTGAAAAAGTTTCTGGTCCTTAACATTGCATGGTGTCCGAAGTCCATCAAACCATGGTAAGAACAGCTCTTACTTTTGCTCAAAAAAGTTGCTGAAAAAGCATTTTGCTGTAAGCTGCTAGTGAAACTCTCTAATACACCAGTCTTGAGATTTGATTCTGCGTTTTGTTGGCATTACATAACCCGCAGCATAGGGTCATTTGGGACGATAGGCGGGACTGCAGATTAGACAATTTCGAGAAATTTGCAAAGTCCATAGATACAATTCATAGCCCGCACGTAACAACGGAAGAGATGCTAGGCACTCGGTGTACTCATAACGTACACTCTCACCATCCCACGGCAAAGACATTTTGGTTAAGTTGGACTGTAGTCCGCGCGAGACTTATTTGCGTTTCTGGAACTATCGTAACATGTTTGTTTTTTTTCTTTTCAATTCCATTGACCAGGTGTGCGAGCTAGATTAGCTTTAATTGTAAATTCGAGCTGTGATTGCCAGTCGATGACATGGAATCTATACGTTTCGGTGAGATCCCCTATATATCGATTTATTCGAAGCTACTTAATACTTTCATATTAAAAAAGGAACGCTATCGAGCTTTGAGCACGTCAACGTATTTTTGAAGCTATTCATTATTTCGATTGAACAGATGGAGTACATCAAATATCAAGCACGCTCCACATCGATTCCGATGTATAGCACTGACATCTCATCTGGTGTCGTGAGACAATTCATGAACAACCCAATTTCTCTTCAAATTCAGAAGGGTTGTGGTCTCAAGATCAGTAAGATCGAGAAGCGGAGCTGAGTGAGCTCCACATTTCAGGCGAAGAATGGTGACCTTCCTGAATTACCTGCTTCAAGCTTTCACTATCGTAATTGCTCAAGTTCACGGTTAGTCATGTTGTATTACGCTGTTAGGAGGCAATGGCAACAATTGTTGCAATTGCATTAAAAGCTCACCAAATCTATTTTCTATTCATTTCCATCTCACACCATCGTCATCATCCATTCTCATTTCCTTCAATTAATGTCCACCAGTTCTAATACTTGCATACATCGTTATGGATTGTTAAAGCCCGTCGTTGAAGACGATCAATTTTTCAGGTGACTATGTCACTCCAACTGACGTTGACACCATATTCAAAGGTGCGCGAGAATTTACCGGTCAACTCGCATCGTTGCAAATGGACGGTTACGGAACCTTCTGTACTGGGAGCATAATATCCGAGTTCGTGATTCTGACGGCCGCGAGTTGTTTCACTCGCTTCATACCCCATTATGTGAGAATCCACAGTCCTTACACCTGGAAGGAGGGAAGACAACTCTCAGTACTCAGGATAGATCTACACCATGCTTTTTCCAACAACACTCTCGAAAATGACATCGCCCTCGTTGAGGTGAAAGAGTCCACTTTATCCAATGCAAAATTCGAATTCATGCGCTTGTTCGAGCAAAATGAGAATGTTGTCGAGGGAAAGACTGCGTTTGTGCTTGGATGGGGTTTGATTCAACGTGATGGTTCCCGGCCTTCCGAACTGAAGAGACTGGACCTTCAAATAGTATCACCTCGTCAATGCAGATATACGTCATCAGAACAGTCTCAAATTTGCACCTATTCATCGGGTAGAGGCACTTGTAATGGAGACGAAGGTGGGCCACTCATTGTTGATGGAAGACAAGCAGGAATTGTGTCCACGATTCAATGTGTTGACGCTCGGAGCGGGTCGGGCTCTCAAGGCTTCATACCTGGATTGTTTACAAATGTCGCCAGCTATCGAGAATGGATCAATAGTCGCGTTTTGGCTATGCTCAATGAACGTCTGAAGGATTCAAATATGGATGTAAGTATGAAGGATCCATAACACAATATTTGTGTTCAACTTTCTTGGATTTAGTTGAAATGACCTTACTGCAACAACGGCAAATACATCAGTATGCAGTTATGATATTTATAATAAATCATAAATGAACCTAATTTTTTCACCATCCATTGAAGATACTGTACCCGAGAAACGAGACAGTCCGTAACTGACTTTTTTCACGATCAGCTTGAGAAGTCTCAAACGTTAGCTGATCCATGAAAACTTTGCATTTTACAAAAGACGAAATGAACTTAGAGAGGATTTTTATTTTCTCATCGAATGACATCAAGAATTTGATTGAGATCATTGATGAACTTGGAAAGAGGTCATTCACGTTTTCTTTTGTTGAGCATAAAGTGTCAAAATGGCGACGAAAAGAACTCAATCTCCATGAAAATAAGAAAATATACGATACACGCTAATTCTATGCAGAGAAACAATTGAGGATGGATGAAAGGGAGAATCGCATGCGGGAGGTGTCTGAACGTCTCCAGCGGGGTTTTTTTGGGCCACTAAATCCGAATTCGAGGTCGATTCAACCAGTCTTTCTCTTATCTCACTCCCTATAGCAAAATTGATCCCATAATATCGTCTTATCTAGACCATAATTTATGGTAAATGGTCGTATAATACGACCAGAACTTGAGATGAAGTTAGGCCTATTACCAATGCCAGGTTACCGTTTTCTAATGATTTATCATTCTAAATCACTGAAATTGGTGAAACTTGATCGTAAATAAACGTTTACCTGGTATTGATGAGACACCATTCGTCGTGACTTGCAGTCGTATTATGATTATTCACTTGAAAGTATGGTTTTATTCCGTCAATATTACGGGAGACATTTTCTCTCAGGAGCCCAGCCATTTCCATGAGGACGGAAAGAAGAGCAAGAAGGGGGAGGAACAGGGGCTTTTCGTTCACTTGAGCTCCCTTCCTCTCATTTTCCACAAATCCCCCCAAAATCCTGCAAGGGTGATTGTGTAACCGTAAGATAGTAGACAAAGGTTGATTCTATTCCGAATTCGGGTTTTACAATTCTACAACCCCAGAACTCTCCACGAGGTGTCTCGGTAGTTTTCGGATGTATTGACCTGAGATCCACCCAACCGAGTCATGTAGACGGGATTGTTAGTGCAAACTTATTGAATTCGCACTCACATTTTTGACCGTAACCGAAGAGCAGCCTGAAGAGGCCCTGTTCTGCTTCTGGCTTCGTTTCCAGTGTTCCAAACAGTTTTACTTTGCTTGAACAGACAACTCTGTTTTTTGACTTCTTGTGATCATTGATGATCATCATAGTGTCTCTTCACACCGGCAAAGTGTCCAAATATTGGGTCACTTTATATCGACGAATTCCTAGCGAGGAAATATCAATGAGAACTTTTCATTCAGATGAATGAAGATAATATTGAGAGTTTCGGGAATGTGTAAGACTCTCCTCGCAGAAACATGGAAATATACGACGCTGTATTTATTTTATCAAGTCCTCACAAAAATTCGTGTGTTCTATAGAGGCTACCAAAACCTATCGGGAACTACGAATCTCACGCTCCCCAATCTCGTAACGATACTATGAGGAGGAGAATACAAGCAACAAAAAGTGACTGGGCCGGGCTGGAGACAGAGCTTCTTGAAATTCGCACGGCAGAAGAACAGCTGCGGCTTCGTGAGCAAAATCTGTCAAAGCGGCTGCAAGATTATTATACTCGTGCAGGGCAGCGCAATGGTGGAATTCTTTCCGCCTGGGTGGACTCATTGAGGAATAATGATAAGAAGAAGAATCGTTGCGACTGATAGTACATCTCTGAAGGAATTTTAAGATATTTGAGAAAAACAATGTATTACGACTATGTGAGAACTCGGAAGCGCCCCAGTGATTATGGGAGGATTCTAAGCAGGATAGAATGCAGCCACCTGTATCACACAAAAAAGATATCAGTCAATCACACACTCTGCTATTGTTAAAGCAGTAAATTTTACGAGTGAACATCATTTGTATCAATTATTTTGATTGAACTCTCTAAAATCTAGCCGGTGAGATTCATTGATTGGGTCTATGTATAAGGAAGCATGTATAACCCTTTTTTTTGTGCTCTAGAGATATGTCGTACACCTATTTCCCATGGTATTTGAGCTCTCTGAAGGGAGCTCTGGGCTCTTTTAACGCTTGCTCAATCGCTAAAATGGGTACAAATATATTCGAGTTATGATGCTACTCGGTTGTTACATGTAATATGATTCATTAAACATACTATTGACGGCTCCATTCCAGAACGGAACGAACGCCTTTTGTACTTTTAGAAAATCGCATTGGATAGTTATACATTATTTAGTCCAGAGATAACCATTCAGTGAAGTTCTATCCTCAATATGTAGTTTGATAGCTCTTATATAAGATGTTGAAAGGATTTTTCAAGCATATCATTACTGTACTCCTTATTCTATCAGAAATCCATTCAATTTTGTAAAAATCGAAATGGCGTCGGTCCCGTTTTGAAATAGAGCCATCCGTGTGTGTAATCCTGTCTCATTTCCTCCCAGCTGCCCCTGACCAGTTACGCTTCTACACAAATTTTCCTCTCATTCGCGTTAATTCCTCTTGATGCGAAGGTCATGTTGTCGATCGATCGCGGAATGCCGTCATGGAAATGATCATCGATCGGCATGGCTCAGCAGGATGCGTTCGGTAATGAGGAAGGATGAGTCGGGAGTTTCCTCTTTTTTACGTCCAGTACACTTGGCCGCCCCCCCCTCCTGTTATCTGATATTCCAATAGTCAAGTCACGTAACACTGTGATCTAAGTGTAATGTCACTTTCTGCGAATATCGTTCAAATCAAAGGAATTTTTCCGCCAGTTGTCAACTCACCAGCTTATGATGTACCATTCCAATAATGAATCATCAAGATTTTAGGAAATTTTCATCCTACTCGTTGATTTGGGGCAATAAAATTTGACCCTGCACAATTTTAACTTTGAACCGTGATTCAAACCATATAGTGGAAGGTTCAGAAAGAAATATCAAACGAATCATAACAAGCTTGATTATATGGTTCCTGGAAGCTTGTGGGCCAGAATATGAGGAAATCCAAGACATTTTCCATGCGCGTTGGGACTTTGCAAATTTGTGAATGCTGAGGAAACGTTGAAAAGTATGTAGCAACTACACACTGAATATTTCTCCCCAAGGATGAGTATAACGCTAATATCAATCCCCAGAGCCCTTCTGAATTTTCAACTATGGGTGTCGAAAAAGTAAGTAATCTCGAAAACTTTATCGGTCACGCATTGCAGAGTGAATCGCAATGTAACTACATATCACCAGAAAAATGTTACTATTGGTAACAGTCACTAATAAGGTAAGCGTACCCAATTCGCCACCATATGTGGATTTCGAAAAGGTGCACTCGCAGACTTTGCGGCCCATTTTTTTTTAAGTTTGCTATATTACAAATAGAGAATTTAAATAATTTAGATCGATCCAGAATAATTTTTGTGTTTGCTAGGTGGAAATGAGTGACTTTTTGCATGGTTCCTTATCGCGCCTGAGTATCCAAGTTTCTTGAAAGCAGTGCCAAATTCTCTGAGTCGACCAACTCAAACGTGTTAGTTCATTCGATTTATCGTTCTGGAACCTTTATTTCCATTTCTTCAAAATTCCGAAAATCAATCTTAGGTTCATTTTATGAGCAAAGTCCGGGAACAAGTTGATCAAATGGAATGCAGTTAACTTGCCAACAATTATGCTTATCTCAATCATGCGCATATTATGACGTTGCTGCTCATTCAAATTGTCATTACTACATTGATCTATGATGAAATAAGCGTTTCAGGGCACCAAAAAACTCTTGATGTGCTCGTTACGGCGATGAAAGCAGTTTCTTGCACTCCCCCGTTATTAACTCAATGTAATTCCGCATGGAGGCTTTTTCTACTAAAACTTGATTTATGAACTTTGATGCTCAAATAATCTTCATCATTTGTTGTGCATTCGATTGCCCGTCGAAAAATCGCCAAAATTCGTCATTTTGAGTTAAGAAAATTTGACTCTAAAATAATCTATCTAACTGGTTTCTCTATCTATGTAGCTGATTTTATAAACAAAATACATAAACAAGCCGATCCACTCGAGACAGTAGAATGGGTAAACTATCTCGCAAACTCGCGAAAAATCACTTCCTTAAGACCTTAGAATGAGTCGGTTTCCAATGATTTGAACTGGTTACATAATACAGCTCCTCTTGTAGCTTTTGAGATCGGCTTAGAAAAATAAGTGATAAGGTACGTTGGAAAAATTTGAAGTGGGACAAAGTTATGAACTAAATAGCTAGAGGTGTCAATTATTCCATTCATGATAGTGGACATGATTGATTTCCAAGAATCTGTGATTATATTTCTGAGAAGTATCAGGAGAATGTGAAAAATTCGTAAAAGATTTCCAATGTTTAATCGCGAGAAAAGAAAATGACGAACGAACCTTCTTTAAAACTTCAGTCCTGTTATTTTTTATCCTATTTTCGACCAAAGAACATAATCAGTTATGACGAGTGACGCGTCTGAAAAAACTCTTTATGCGCGAACTAATATCGATATTATATACAATGTCTTTCGCCATGCGAGATAGAATCAGTTAAGTTGATCTATTGCATTTCCACTTAACTGAGACGTCCACGTTAGCTGGCTATCTTTTTCTTGTTTTGAGGTCACGACCAATTTCATATTCTCAATCCGATGATACTTCGAGATGGTCGTAGAAAGTATTCACACTAATTACACTCTTATCAATTTTCATTTATACAATAACGCACTCTGGATATATAGCACAATACCGATATGATGTGTAGTAGGTGAATTGCCTACTACTCTGAAAACTCTAATTTGAATATTTTGTGAGTTCACAATCACGGATCGACTAGTGAATAGTGATCTGGTGAATCGCAGATGTACTTGGTGTAAATTGACTTTAGACATAACTCGGAGATTTCGAATAAACTCAATCGAATTATTTATTGGACTTCATTACAAGAGCTGGCTGCAAATCGCTCGCGAGCCAAAGTCCGTCTACTCTCAGACGTTACAGTGGATCTCGCTCGATCCTCCTCGTGGAGAAGGAGTGGGCAGGAATTTCATATTGGGAGGGATAGATTGATAAGACTGTTCCCCTCGGATACACGAGTACATGATTATTTTCTCTCCCGCTTATTCGGGTTGCGGCTTGATCTTTGGATCTCATGTTCGTCGCCCTAACCATCACAATTCGCGTCGCTTTATCGGACAGAAAGAAAATACGTTCTTAGAACTCGGCAAATCAAGATTGAATTTTGGTCCTCGGTCTCTTTCAGATTTTTTGCCTGCACGATCAGGTTTTAATATTCTTATCTCGTGACTGATTCACGAAATCACCGATACTAGGACGAAATATTCATCCGACGAAATATTACTTGAGTGAAGATCTTAAGACTCTGACTTGCCTTTGAATTTTCGAGCGCACATGGAAATGCACCACGCTACAGATGTGATACCGCGTTTGAGGGAAGCAATACAATACGAGACCGGGACTAATTTCTCGTATTTCCCGTATCGGCGAGTCCCTGATCCAAGCCATCGCAGAAATAAAAAGCCCCGCGTATACAAATTATTGCTTGTTTTCCAATATTGACATCGATTCTCAATCCAAAATGAGGCTATTTTAGAGTGAGTTGCCACCTTGGGGACCAAAAATGCAGGATTTGCTGTAAATATCTTCCAAAAGCGTAATGGCTTCACGTTGACTGAACTCAGAATCTTTGTCCTCATGGATCTCACCAGTTTTGTAATCTCAAAACTCTGATTCAAGGAGTTACCGAGATTTGTAATCGGATCATCACTAATGCATTTCCGAGCTCTCGAAGATCGCGGTGATGAATGGGTTAATATCCGGGAGAGAAGAAGAATATTCTTCGTATGCCTCGAGGTTTCACTTTGGTCAAAAACTTCAGCTTGCGACAACTCAGCAGGTGAGTTTTCACGCTCGGAAAAATCAGGCTCAGAGCACTGTTGCTGCTCAACGAACGCTGGAGAGCGTTCCAAAAGAGGTCGCCCTCTCTCAGCCTCTCTCCTCGGCCTCGTTAGTTATTTGTAATTTGGGGGGGAGGGGGGGGGGGTAGGGGGGCGGGGCACGCGAGCGCTTGGCAAATAATTTAGAATAATTAAAACCAGCGCCACCGCGCTGCCGTAATCCAGTCCAACAAATTAAATTTTGCGAGCGACGGAAACGAGGGCGCGCGAGTATGTGTGCACTGCAGCTCTGCCGGGGCTGCCTCGAAAAATGCGCTCGCACGCCCGCGGCGTACAGCGCAATTATTCGGGCCTCGCACCGACGCGGAGCTCTCGAATTACTCGCGCGCGATCGCCACGGCTGCGATATCGCGGAGGAGCGCAATAAAGGGCTTCCCTCGTTCCGTGATGTATGCAGCCTCCGCCCTTGCAACTCGTGCCCGACGACCGCGCGCTATTTCACCCCCGGAGCCGTGCGCGAATTTTTGCGCTTGCCCTCGTTTTTTGCGCTTCCGCGCGGGATAACCGAGCCGCGCGTTGGTTGGATTCCGTCAGCGGATGCGAGCGATCCTAGCGCCATTTCCACGAGCCTTGCTGCAGTTGTTTGTTCTCCGAGAATTCATCCTGCGCGCTAAACATGGATGCGTCTCTTTGTCGAATTCCCATGGATCCGGTAACTACGGCCCTATTCCATGGCTGAGTTCACGTGTTTCTCGTGCGTGTTGGTCTTTGTCGGACTTCCGACGCTCGAATTTCAACTATGATGTTTTTTTGATCGCAGTGAGTGCAAATGATAGACGATCCGGATATTTTCACTCCGCGTAATAATGTTTGAGTAAATCGTTGGGAGCTGGACTCATATTTGTACACGCGGAGCTAATTGAATCAGTGCTCGAGAGGCGTGCAGCAATTGTAGCTCGCGCTCAGCTCGGATTTAATTAATATGCGGATGGTTTCCGCTAAACGAGCAAACATTGATTACACGTGTTGACTGGCTTCTTCCTCGAATTCGAGCTTGCGCTGAATAACATCCATTTCATTATTTTCCATCGCACCGCTACTGCCGAGCATTTAATCAAAATCAAAACGCAAATAATTCCCCTTATAAATCGCATCCTGGTTGAAACGGTTCTACTCGCCGAAGCTCATCTCGCTTCAACCGCTTCTATCTACATTCACATTCGCCTATGAATACATAATATATATTTACACTCTCCAAGAGAACTTCACTAGTCCAGCAATATTTTTTCCAATAGCTATGGAGCAGTCGATCTCGCGTTTCTTTCCAAAAAATTTTTCCACCAGCAATCAAGCGATCGCGAGAGGGCTAATTCGGCGTCCCGTATGCCGAGCAAAAATACACGCCCTAAAAATTTGCAGCGAGCCACGAACGAGAGCTCTACAGCTTCTACGCGAGAGAGCCCATCCCGCGCGCGCATAAAGAGCGCGAGAGCGGCGCTGTCTAAACCAGAGCGAGTAAAAAGCCAACGCTGCAGCGCAGGCTTGGCGTCGAAACGTAAACCATCATCGACAGGGTCTCGCGAGCTTGCGCTCCATATAAAAGCGGCTGCGGCTGCGGCAACACCACCACCCCTGCCGCGCGCGATTTTATATTTTCCAAAGCTCACGAGAGCTTGCAGGCTGGCTCGTGTGCCGCATACGACACATCCGCCCGCAGCGATGCGTCGCGCGTAAAAACGGCCCTCCCCGTCCCTCACTCCATTGCTGTACTTCCCATATATACGCGGCGGAAAACGAGCGGGTCGATAGCGGGCGGGATGCTGCCTTTTCACGTATATATACGCCAACTCGCGCCACACCTGCCGGAGTTGTGGTGCTGCGCGTCGCGGAATTTGATTAACAGGTCGCTCCGGCGCGTCGCCTCTGTATATTCGCACGACGGCAGAGAGGTGCGAATTCGCGGCGAGCCGAGCGCATCTTGACCACCGGCCCCCGGGGGCGGAGTGTTTTTTTACGGGAAGCTCCGTGCGCGGTACGAATGGACAACGAGGATGGAGCTCGGGGCTGCGTTTGCCGAGAGCATACAACGAAGAGAAATGGTCGCGGTTGCGTGGATGTGGTGGCCGCCGAGGGGCCCGAGGGCTGCTTGAAATTGCCCCGGGAGCCGCGAGTTTTTGAGCAATGATGGATGGTGCCGGTTGCAGTGGGGGTCGTCTGGGCCGCGGGGCTGACGCGTGCATACGAGGCGCTAACGCTGGATTTCGAGAGCGGGTGCCATTTGTTATGCGCCGCGCCGCGGATGATGGGCGTTTGAATTCTCGCGGGAGACTGGGGCCGAGGAACACGTTCGCGGGCGCGACCGGGCGACTATGGGTCGAATTCTACCGCGCCACTCGCTCCCAACTTTGCCCATTCAATTTTTCACCGCTGACAGATGGGACGCGTGTGTCTTGTTGTCGTTGAAAACTTTGCCTCGTCTCTCCTCGAGTACTTCTCGAGACGAATATTCGATGCAAATTACATTCGGAATTGTGTAGAGGTTTCTGTAGTGGCGGGATTAAAAGAGATGCAAGGCTCTATTTGTGCGTCCTCTATCATCGTAGCATCAGTTTGGCTACCAATTATTGGGTCACTGGGTTTTCTAGTTGGAATACGAGGCTGCAATTTATGTTCTTTGAGAGAGCCATTCTCAGATTAGAAGAAGGGGTGCTGTCCAAGAACTTGCATTTTGATCCGTATTAGCTTTACGAGCGCTCTTTAATTTTTGGTAACAGTTTGACCAGAGAAGTTGCCATGGAATTGCACGTCAAGATTCCACGAATAATGCCCTGCCGGTCTTTTTTACGAGAGATTTTCTCGGTCCAAAATTACCCTTTCGAAGCTCTATCTTGTAAATCTACAGAGAAATCCATACCAACTTCTAAAATTTCGGGAGGATTCTGAAAAATTGTTGATAAGAGTAGCAAAAATGGATAGGGACGAGAACAAGACCTCAAACGTAGTGGATTTCAATCTATACGGCCAGTCAAGATAGGCATGGATTTTTACGTGGATCTCTCTCTCTAGGCTCCCTGTGCCTGAGACAGGGCTTCTTTACTCAGAATTTCTGAGAGAGGGCCTCTTTTTAGAACCCTTTGGGATAGGTCTTTTCCACTCAGACTTTTGAGATGCCTCTTTTCATTTTCTAATTTGAGTAAAACCTCTATTGAACGAACTTTCGAATCAGCGGACACCTCGACTTGGTGGACATTTCAAAAGCATCGGCAGGATTGCCACTTATAGGAAGTACCCTTCGATTTAGAGCGGACCCTCGTAATAACGGACGCGGACAGTCAAAGTGTTTACGATTCAAAGGTGTGAATGTGAACAATCCGACTTTTACGCAATCAAGTGTTTGGTGCTTGTCAACTCCATCAGTATATTGGATAATTGGTTGCGTCTGTCTTGCATATTAATCGCTAATAGACAGGCGAAAACGGTCGAAAATTGAGAACGAATAAGAACTATTTCAAGTGAAGAGAAGAGAGACGGTCCAAGTCCCAGGAGTGCAGCTAAAAATTTGATATTGGAAAAATTGAGTGGACGATATTCTGAAAACTAAAAACAAAATCGAGGATTTCAGAATACTTCTATTAAAACTAGATTCCGAACTCGGAACGATGTCTTGTCTCCGTCATTGATTGAAGGATAGTGTGGATGATATTGATAGTCTGTGCGGTCTTACTCGCATGGAAACAGCAGACCATGCAAATTTCGATGAACCCCTGCAATTGAAAGGTCTCATATCAATGTGAGAGATCTCATTGAAATATGCCAAGAAGTCATCCCCGAGGAGGTTGGGAATGATAACGGGGTATTTGTTGATAAAGTCCCACCTTAAGAAGTGATTTTGAGGCACACATCTGTGGTGTAAGGAAGTATGTACATCTTGCAAAGTGTGGATGGTCCTGGATTCTCATTGTCTTCTGATCTTGGGATGCACTTAGAAAATATTATTGCTCGCGAACCAAAAAAATCATTTATCGCCAATCGCGTCAAAAAATCCGATTGAACTATTTTTGTAAACTTGTAATTCAAATGTTCAGGCTAAAAGTTGGACTCATTCAACCAGCGTAAGTTTCTCGTTATATTTTATCAATGACCAAATTCACTCATCCTCGGCTTTTTGTCATTTCTTGATGTAGACAGATAGCTCTCATTCGATTTACCGGAGACCTCGATACAACGGACACTTTTGAGTGCACCGATGTTATCCGGTAAATTGAGGTTTTACTGTATACATCTTGTTTCTGGCCAGTTTCTAAGATCGGGGGTTGGACTTTCTAACGCGCGAGATCGGAATATTTTTTTCCCAATGAGATCACTACAAAAAGAAAATCTTGATTTCAGATCGACCTCGTTCTTGAGTTCAGATGCAACCAGAGTAAGACCCAATACTCTGAAAGTGAGATAGTATGTATCTGAAATCAGACTTGATCTTGGAATGAGCTCCATTCAGATAGGTTAGATGGACATTTTTATATTTATTGGTGTTAAAGTATTGGATCATAGACGATTTTTAAAGTCTCCTAAATTCTTTGCTCAAAAATCTTGATTGTTTTTATCAAAATAATCAAAGAGTTTTCAATATGAGCGAAACGTTCTTTTTTGAGTGGATACAATCGAATAAATACCATTCAATCAAAACAGTTTCATGTAGAAGGTGAAAATGGACGAAACCAATAATTTACAAAATCTGTAGCTCAGAAAGAAGGCCTGTGATTGATGCCTTCTTCCCTACTTGAGATGCAACTTTTTCTCTAATTTAGATGTAGCGGAAGAGACTCCCAATTGTGTTCATCTGCATCTCTCTGCATCACAGCAAATGAATCCCACGTGGCACTCGCTCTTAGCAATAGACTTACACTGCACTTGGGTATTGTTCACTGATCTCTTCGTAGCAAAAATATTCCGGACCATCCAGATGAACTCAAAATAAGCTTTAGTGTATCAATCTCAGATTAGGAAGGATTCGTATAACCGAGAAAATGATCGCAATAAATAGATTCTTGGAAAAACTTAAATTGAAGAGATTTGTCTGATTTCTAGATATCAATCACGGAAGTTAAGGCGCCTGGTCTCATTTTGATGTGAATGAATTCAAATTCATGACGCGCATCTGAATTTGAGTGATCCTCCCTTTTTTCCGATCTGAAAACTAGATTCAGAATGATATCAGATTCAACACTCAGATCATCAAGTAATCTTATTTCAAGAATTGGGCTTTTTATTTCCTTCCAAATGAGAGAGGGCTTTTTATTGCCTCGCAAAAAGACTAATTAATATCAGTGGTTTGAAAATGACCGGTCATTGGGCGAGCATGGTTCACGCCCACTTCACACCCAAATCTGTGGGCGATTCATGGAAAGCTCGCCACATCCGAGGGAAACTATATCGGCTGAGAAGGGATCGATCGAGATCGAGAGCTTGCGAGCCGACGCGAGTGCATATACGGCGCAAGCTCGCGCTAGAAGCATGGCTGCTGCCGGCTGATCTCTGCGTCGGTCCATGCTTGCAAGCTCTCTCTCTCTTCCTCTCCTCGCATCTCCGTCTCGCAGGCGGCATGGCGGCTTGCGTTTGCGTTTCAGCTCTCGCGCTTGCGCGCTCTGCTTCGGCTCGAGCTTTGGGAAAGCGCGCGCGGGAGAAAGAGCGAGATAGGGCTAGAGGAGTTGCGAGAGCTCGGCAACGTGCGGCGGCTAGAGTACGAGAGGCGGCTGCGCGCAGTCAGTCGGCTAAGCGGAGCAGCGGCGGCAGATCGTGGCGCAGCTCCCGCGCGCGGCAGCGTTGCAGCTCGCAGGCCGGAGAGCACGCGCACCCCGAGACGCCTCCCCCAAGCCCACCCGCCGCGCCGCTCGTCCGGCGCGCGAGACCGAGCTCAACCTGTCCCCCGAGCCGCCGCTTGTTTTCGCGCCCCGACCGACGCCGTCGCTACCTGTTAGCCCCGGCCGGTGGGCGACCGGACTCGGTGATCGGCGAGCCTCCGAGATCGGAGAGATGCGTGGAGGCGCGCGCGACGCGGTCCGGCCGCGCTCGGGGCCCCGGGGCCTCTCTGGTGTCGTTGCGCGCATAGTCTAGTGTGAAGAGAAGAAAAAAGAGTGACGAGTGACTGCTGCGCTGGAGGCAGGTTAAACCACTGTGTGTGCCGGCCTGGATATGCCGATCGGGTGGCCGCCGCTGCAGCAGCAGGTGTCTCGCGTGTGACTCGCGAGGGCCTAGCGCACGCGACTGAGCTTGCGATCGCTGCCAGAGGCCCATTGCGACAGTGCGCTGGTGAATTTCGAGACGGTGTTTTAGAGCATCGCTGGAAACATTAGTGCCACACGGGCCAATGACGAGATCCTGTACCTACTCCACATCAAGGTTCGTCGCATTTATTCATCTTTGGGTAGTCGCTGCGTTGGGAATCGCTTGCGTGTCTGGTGCAGCGTGTTTGTGGATCTTGTGCTGGGTTACACCGGGTTTGAATTGGAGAGAGCGACCGCACTAGACGGCGAAGATTCAAGTCAAATAGATAGAGTTCCAATGAAATATCCGGATGTAGAGTTTGTGATTGCATTTGTCATGAGAGTTGAATCCATGCATCACGTACGTTAAGTATTTCGACGAATTTATTGCTGTGCGGTCTACCGTCGGTCCGTGGCGAAACCAACTCGTCGACTTCCTTTCAATGAGAAGTATTTTTCAAAGACCTCCTGTAATGAGATGCGATTTCGGTCGTTACTATATAAAGTCACTCTTCAGAAGACCTTTATCACTCCGACAGAGAGGAGTCTCGCGATGTCAGCAACGCAGCGAAAGGTCGTGCTTGTGTATTATGCATCAGCATTTCAACAAATTTTCATGTAATAATAATGTTGGTGGTGTCAATCATACTCATAAGAGCACCTTTAATCATCAAGTTCAGGCCATAATGCTCAAATTCAGGACCAAAAAACAGGTATCACTTTCTTATCCACCCAGTTCGAGTCAGCTCGGGCGCTCAGACGTAGCCGGTACTTTATGATGAGAGCGATTCCATCGAGTTTTTTGCAGGCTCAAATCGCTCGTCTTTCAACTGGCTTACGTGTTTTTCTCAAATTGGACTCGGTAAGCAAATGCAACTCACATTCAAAGATGTGAGAGATTATAATACATTATGTACACCAAAGAGAGAACGTGTGATGACTTAGGTGTCCGTGCGAGCTGGTCGAAAATACTATGTTTTGAAGAATGATTGACAAATAATATTGAACGAAGGATGTTGTGAAAATTGCTAGTAGTTGGAGAACAATTCATATCATTGTCAAAACTTGTTGAGAAATCAGTATAAACTTTTCCTCTCACGTGCAAATTTAGAATTCATCAAGCAAAGTGTTTTCCGTGGTAGTGATCGAACCTGCCTGGGAACAGGTGAGCTTGGTTCCAACACTTGTTGTATCGGCACTTATTTTGACTCTTGATCAATATGAAAACATCATCTTCACATTCCAGAATAGCTCATTCCATTATGAGTAGTGGGAGATTTGAACGATTCGATACATTTTTATCGATACTTTTCAAAACACTTCCTACAAAAAGTTGATGAGTGAAAGTTTGAGATTGGAAGATTTCTTGAAACTCAAAATCTCAACACCAATCGCTCGATGAGATGAAAAATAATCAAAATCGTATTCATTCACGCATGGTCAAAATACCATCAACTATTCGCGGTGACGAGAGATCCTCCTGAATCCCATCTCTTCCAATTACCTTTCCAACCGTGCGAATGACTTTGTCGCAGAAGAAAGAGGAGCAGTCGCAGAGTATAATATCCTCCGAGACATCGGGAGACGTCGCGCGACAGAGGCAGCCTCGCCGCCGCGCGCAAAAGTTTCGCGAATGTACGCATTGAGTCGTCGCAGTCGACAAATTTATGAAAATTTCATGGAGAACAGTCGACGGCCTGAGCGAGTCCGACTCGTTTCTGATGCTCTCTCTTGCCGTCGCGAGCGACTCGCTCCTCGCACAGCCAACTTTTCCGCTCGCAGTCGCCGCGCGCCCGCGCCGCACAGCACCGGGGCGACCACGACGACGCATGAAAGTGTAATGAGCCGCAAAGTCGCTAAATCGGCCTCGCGACCGGCTGCTCTATACTCCACTCGTTCTTCCTCTTCATCTGCACTCCTCGCTATGTATCCTTCCGCCGCTCTTTCTCTCAGCAAGTGGAAGCAACGCGGATTTGGTCAGACCGCCGCGCTTACGACCTAATCGAGTTTTCGAGACAGCTGTGTCCTCCCCCCCCGCTCCACCCCCGCACCGCCTGCTCTACATACTGTGAACTCCCATGGCGAGCAGCTCGAACGTAGAGCGGAGCAATGTACGTACCGATATATATTTGGTATGCACGCGGCGTCGGTGCGTGTGTGCGTGTGTGCGAGGGTGAGAGAGCGGGCGACGTCTCGTTTGGGGTCTCGCTCTGCATGGGCGACGCGGCCGCGCCGTTTTAATCCCCTTAGGCCCGACGGTACGTCACGGGCAGCGCAAGTGCCTCGGATCCTCAATTAAGCGGCTCTCTGTCTCGTAAAGGGGAGAGCCAGTCGAAGCGGATCGTTTTTATTGCTGATTTTGCATATTGGACTTTGTATTTCTCTCTCGAGCAGCCCCGTTTAACGAGATCAGACTTGCGACACCGTATGCTACAGACCGAACTGCTCTCAGGCGTGACTCTTGTGTCTCTAGTACCCAATATACACGACACGGGATGTACGTAGACGGAGAACGGGAGCGATGCGTGAAATTTTTTGATTCGCCTTCGAGGGTTGGGGCGCGACGTGATTTCATCGAGTGGAGTAGCTCGCGAGTGGATGGAGTGTTTGGTGTATATTGGCATAGAGGGGAGATTTGCATCATGTTCCTTTGTCAAAAGGGGATCGTTATAAACTGAGCGCCGACTTTCGTTATCTGTGACCCAAGGTGCGAATATGTACTCCTATCCCCTCACGCATCCGGCAAAGGGTATATCGGCTTTACAGAGACCTAGATATAACGAGAGTAGCGTCAGGGTCCACCTGATCGATCCTCTCGGCTCGAATAATCCATCGGCCGAGCGATTTCACGCTCCAACGGGGTGAGCAATAGCCAGGTGCTCGCGTCGTGCTCACGTCTCGACTCGTCGGGTTGAGCGTCTCGTCGTCTCGATCTCGCCACGGAAACTCATCTTGTCACTTTTGACCAGAACTGCCTGTGGCTTGCTTCTCGTGTTGGGCAAGACCGAACTTCGCACCTACTGACGCGTACTCTTCGCATAATGAGCAGCTTGGGTCCCAACGAAGA
>JAPYYZ010000678.1:897-21066 GCA_030522705.1 Eretmocerus eremicus
GAGGGGGGATGGAGAGAGTAAGAAAGTTTCATTCTCAAAATCTTGGAGAACGATGAGTGCAGTTGGAGAAGCAGACGGGATGATGAAGTAGGGAAAGGCAGAAATGGGGAGTGGATTGCTCTCGCGAGTGGCGAGAACGTGTTTTCTGTGTACATCTCGAGAGATTCGATGCGGCAGATCGAGCTTATTAAAATTTCAGAGCGTGTGTGATGTGTAGCCCCACGAGCCGATCCGCGAAAGTCGAGGAGAGAGTCGGATTTCAGCAAGCGCGGATTCAGGCGATTGCTCCCTCCCCCCAGACCCTAACGATAAGACTGAGTTTCTTCGAGACGAGTCTTCCCAATTGTTAATTTTACCAAAAAATTATATTCCAAATCTGGCTGATTATATTTGGTGCCGGATATCCCCACTCCCCCCTCCCCCTTAAACAAGAACTCTAGATCTATCCTTGGATTCCAGACGGTGGATAACATTCTCTCTGTCTCGTCTCGCGAGAGCGCTTCGTCAAACCGATGCGCCGATGAGAGTACTCGATTGATGAGATATCGGAGAGGCGGTGTACATCTCTCTCAATTTCTGATGATCTGGTTGGCTGGTGATACTGTTCCTAGAAATCTCACTTGTATCTAGTAGGTCGCAAGATACGTTACTTTGCGACGGATCATCAAACGCATTACCAAGGTTGGTTTGCTTTGAAAATGCTTACTCACGAAAGCCAACTTTTCACGAGATGGAAGAGTGTTGAATAATCGAATTTTATAGGTCATCAAATCAATCCAGGCTGATATCTTGATTCTTCAATATTAAATTTTTTATTCTGCCCAAACTTGCAAATTTTGTGCAATGACCTGTAGCGCGGGCATGAAACTCTAAATGAAAAATCGAAACGTACATTGTCCACCCTAGAAGAATCCCCGACCAAAACTTCAGCCAACTGGTTGAAATGTCCACATCAAACAGTAAATGGACACACACCATTCAAAGACTGAGGTCCAACCAAATATACGAGGAAATCTCGGTGTTTCAATTCATAAGGTTATACAGCAATGACCGTGAGGCACGAAACTGACTAAAATGTATAAGTTTCGGCAAAGTGACCAATATGAGAATTCTCAATTTTTACAGTATGGCAATTCGAGTATAGGATAAGCAGTTTAAAGCCCGCAAGTTTCATTTTCAGTCAGTTACTTGGGGTCAAATCCTACCAGTAAGCAGGATCCAACTAAACGTGTGTAGTATTTTTCTCATTTGAATCCGAGATCTAGCTTCTTGAATTAGTTAGGTAATCAGATCAAGTTTTGACTATTTCTACTTACAAAATTCTTCGGAAGCCAAGTTCATCGCATCTCACCTAGCTTCTCAGACCGTTCTGGATAATCTAGGGTCAATTGAATCTGATTCATCGATATCATAATAACAGGAATATCTTGTTTTTTTTTAAATTACTGGCAATTTTGGGCTGTCATTATGGATCACGTTGCATTTTTTGAATTCTTTATAAGAAATTTCATCATTGAGCAAGTCTAAAATTGTCGAATCTGCTCATCAACAAGACAACGGGTGCAGAATAATTCGAGTATGAGAAACTTTTGGAAAACTAGAGCCCGGCTCTCTGCCATACTTTTATTCGCGCCATAATTCAATGGCAAGAAAGTTTGCCCGTAGCCGTGAAGAGAGCATTAACGCAATGTAATTCAAAAGCTGAACGTTTAAACTTCTCGATTTTCAACGAGCCACAAAGTTTTGTGCGTCGAGCGTCGAGCGGCACTGGCCAGCTGTTATACGCGATATAAAACTGCTAATCGAATCAGAACCATTTCACGCAGAAAGAGGTAAAAAGGGAAGGAGAAGAATTACCGCCTCTGGATTTCGTCACACAAAATCGTGGCCAAGGGATCTCAAGAGCGAAGAAGTTGTGGCGCAAAAAGGACGAAGACGCGCAAGAGTCATGGTCGAGAAATGGTAGTGGATCTTTGCGAGGAGAGTCAAGCGGAAATTCGATTTTCTGCGGTGTCGCTTGTGCGTGTACATTGGGGTTGAGAAAGTCACGATGGAGGTTTCACTGCGCGTTGTGGATTCGAAAAGTGAGGTCGCTGTAACGTATATGCATGAAAATTTTACGATCGAATTTCACGCTTGGGTCAAATGTGAAGCCATTTCGAGTGGAGTGAAACATTTTGAGCTGGAATTCGGTAAGCTTCGAATTTGAATTCACATTTCTAACACATCCATCTTCACGCCCTTCACTTTAGCCAACCTTGCAGTCGGAAAAGTATATCTCTAGTGATCGATGATTCCTGAGGGAGGAAGTCTTGATATTCTTGAAATCGTCTTCGCAACGTATCACAAATGACCCAAATCTTCTAAATACGCAAGCAAAGAGTTATGCATGATTATGCCAATTATTCCTTTATCACAATAGCTCAGCGTACAGCATAAAGCTAGCGCGGGACATACATAGTTAAAACTGGCTATAATTGGAGGGTTCTCGATCGAATTGACGTTGGTTCATTGCCTTGAAGATCGAGTTTTTACGTAATATGCCAAGGAATACATATAGAAAAACGTACCAATAGTTTCTCGGGTCCAAAACCTTGGCAAGTCTGTGGTAGCGCTAAATGCTGTTTGGGTTCGCAAGGAAACTCTATAATGGCAAACTCGATTTGCTACAGCGAGTCATCGTAATAAATGTGATTACGATAGTTATGGTGTTATCCTTTTATAGTATACACATATAGAAGACACTTGGAAATCAGTTCTCTGACCAAGAATTCGGAAAAAGATTCGAGTTCACGAAGTTGCTTTAGCGCTTACGCATGGAATTCATGTTCAAAACGAAGCAGTTCCTTGTATAACATAAAGATTTGTAAAATTCAATTGGCATTGAGCATGGAGATGGTGTTCTGATTGGGTATCGTAGTACTGGATATACAGCACGTTCAACTTCCGGACGAAATCTTTGAATCCTATCAAAAAAAGTGTCAGCTCAGCCTTAACCTCCTTGACGGTGCCATGAAGACCTCATGAAATTAGTTTCAATGTCCACCGTTTCTACATCTGGAACTTCAGAAGAGAAGATTTTGGATAATAATTCATCAGACGTCAATCTTACGACCTAAATCTTCTCTACTGATGGGCCGAAACGAATGAATCGGATGTTGATTCACTTGAAATCTATGAACTCGAGGGCAGTCCAATATTTTTCATTAGTTTTTGGAGCTGGCAGGTCTATGAAAACAATCTCCTGTATCCTCATAATCCATAATCGGGTTTCAGCCTATCACTTTCGGTCTCGTCCAATTTCTATGAGGATCACAATTATACGTTTTGAGGATAAGCTTCAGTTGAATAATTCGACAAGGGAACGATAAACTCTCCAAAATTTCCAAATGACAATTCTCAGACAAGTATCGAGCAACGGAACCGAAAATTCCCACCAAAGCGTACAGCATCAAGCAAGATTACGCCCTTCCCTCGGAACAAGAGGACCAAGCTCTCGAATGGGAGTCAGTGGGCACCGGCGGTGGATCGAGGCATGCTCGAGGCTGGATAAACACGTAATCGCAGTCAGACTCGAACTCGTCGTAATTGCGAGTTACCGATCTCGTTCGGAGCGGTCGTTTCCTGCGCTCAAGAGTCCCCAGAGATCCTTCCCCGCCGCGCCAACGCAAATCGTACCCCACGAGTTTGAGCAAGAGCTCCGAACGGGCCGTGCGCTATTACATTATGCAGACGCCTCGGCGCTGGATATCCATATTGATAGGGCAGTTCTCGGGGCCGGGACCGCAGCCGCCATCTGAATATCGTCTCTAGACTTTTTGACTCTTTGAGGAGAAACTGTCGCAGGAAGGAGTGAGCACTCTTGATGAAGCGTTTCAATTTGGTAGCAGTGGAATTCTCAACTCACAGATCGGAATCGGCGTTAAACGCTGTTCTAAGTCCCTCGAGGAATAATTAATAAATTGGCATTCTGTTAGAGATCTACATTTGGAAACGCTAATTTTCGGCCCGAGTCAATGATGTTCAATCTCTTTATTTATGCGCAAAAAATGACCTAGATAAATTTACTCAGGTGGGACGGATTCTTTAATTGGTGCAAATGCCTTGAAGGTCTTATACATCTATTGGTCTACATTGAGATGTCCCATCATCAAACATTATGAATTTGTGTTCTTGTCCATACAAGTAGACACTCGTTAGGATTTTATTGGACATCGGTGCATGATTTTCAGCTAATACTCACGATCAAGTTCTATCTGGAGAGTTGAGAGAGAAGTTTGACTATTATCAATTCTAATATCAACATGACGCGATGGATCGTAGAAAATTTTCGAATTTTATGACGCGCATGGCTAGTTTCACAGAGTTTCTAAACGCCAGTGAGATTTGATGAGTGTTAGCTCTTTGATGCCGCTTTTGCGAAATTATATTTTGTTGAATCTAAAAAGTCAAATATTTCTGTCAGTGACGTTTCTGGATCTATCGAGACCGAGCAATATTTCGAACTTTCCATGACAAGAAAGTTGAGATTAAATCAATATCTCTAGTTCGTTAATGAAAAGTTTGGTGCGTCAGAGAGGTGATCGAATCCCATTCTCCAGGCACTGACAGAAACTAATTTCTCTCACAATATCTTCATTGAGCTCAATGATAATTGGAGTTGACATAAGATATTTCATTTACAATTCGTGAAAATTTTGATAGACTGAGGTTGTATGATTCAAAATGAATTCATCCAACATTAATCCAGCAATGCCCTTAGTTCAATATTTGTGTGATCCTGAGTATTACTTCGATACAGTACCAGATTATCCATCATAATTACATTTTGAGGGAACACGATCTGTACCACTGTTACATCGATGGATACGGGGATTCTGATTTCGCAACAGTTCGGATCCCGATATGTATGCGAGAATTACGATAGAAACTGGTGATAGGAAGACGAATGGGATCATTCATCAGATTATATTTGGAAGTTCCTCATACTTTCCTCCTGATGGTTTCGAACTAACTAGTCCCAAAATCCAAGATTGATCGACTAGATAAGCGAATCGCAGAAAGTGAGAGAAAGAAGGAATCTAACAAAAGCATGAGAATGATGCATTCTCTCCAACATGAGCACAGAGATCGGGAGAACGGAATAAAAACAACGATAAAGTGAGAAAAAAATATGACACGATGTCGGCATGCCGAGAAACCACTGCGGCTTGAATTTCTCATTAAGGTGATTAAATACAACACAGCTGCAAGATTCCAATCCTCTCGTCTCTCTTTTTCAAGCTCAGCCACTGTGTGTCCGCAAGCCTCGAAACGTATCACGAAATACACGGCGAACAGAAGTGCAAAAGGCGAGTGCCAAGTAATGAAACTTTTGCATCGCAAGACTCTTTTTCTCTACGGGCGAAGCCGCTCATCTCGTCAGAGCCAGAGGCCTGGACCATTAGCAAGAGTGAAAATCGAGATTCGCGCAGCTCTAGCTTAATTTCCGGGATCTGACTGCAACTTCTGCGCAGCGGAGCAAGCTGCCTAAAATGATATCTGCACGGGATATTCGGCTCTCGTGTCTCTCTGTTAGCTTTGACTTGCGCTCAGCCCAACTTCTGGCGCATGAATCTTGTATCAAGTTGAATTGAGCGGGGCAATAGTTTGGGCGTGCTCTGAATCATGATTAACCCTCAATTCAGCCACCATCTCTATTCCCTTGACCGACTATTCACTATCTACTTGTTCAAGTTGAGCACATCTAATGCCTGATAATGGGGCTGGTTAGTACCATCAAGAGCTTCTGGTTGAAGACTTCCACCATGTCTGACCTCAAACGGTATCATGCACCATCTTTGGAAGAGTTTCGTAAAGCAGAGAGGGCGTTGTGCTCTACAAATTCAATCAGTTAAAATCTATTTCCATGTATGATGGATGAATTTTTGCCAAGAAAAACGAATTAGGCAGTACTTTTTCAGAGGAAGCAAAACTTGGTAGTCCGGTGTTTTCCAAGTAATCAATGCACTATGTAGAATATTACCCAGAAGTATCATCCGTGAGGTGAGAGCCTGAAGTATCGATGAGAGCAGCACGGGGAAAAGGAATAGGGAGTCGATTCAATATACCCTCAGCATTTGAATGGATATAGCACGTCTCTTAAACTCATAATCTGAATCTTCTTTCGAATATTTTGACTATTTTTGATCAATGGAGGATATACATTTAGATAAAATCCTGTCATCTGAATGGCGAGATGAATGTCAAAAATTATTTGGACTATATTATACATTGAGTATAAAGTTTTCTATTATTCTAACCTACAACTGTCACGTTTGAACGCGGTTTTAGGTTTCTCGTAATGAAAAATCATCGCTGCCCTGTGCTGGCGCGGCGATTTCGGGCATAGAGGACTCATTTCCCTTACTTCGCTCGGAGAAGAAATCGCCTTAGCGTCTGATACGGTCGGACGCGTTCAGGACAATAGTTCACTATTGGGAAGCGTTCTATGCAACAAATTAAATGCTGATCAGACGAGGTTTCTCAGAAATGTCGATACTTCCATGAATGATGCGAGCCATCATCAATGAAAATGAATCTGTCGCACCGATTAATCTAGATGGATATACCCTCTAAACATTCCGGAGTTTGTGGGTAATTCGAATCGATTGAGAAGTCACTCCAAATTCCCTCCGAAATATTTAGAGAGTGAGAAATAATAACCTTCCCAAAATTGCGTCCTTATTCAATTACATCGACGCTCGAGAGCAAAAAAGCCCCATCTCAGTTCTTGAGAAGACAAAGAGCCCCATACTGCTATTGAGGGAATAAAAAGCCCTATCTCATCCTTGAGCGAATGAAGGACCCTATCTCATTATTGAGGAAATAAAAAGTCCCTATCTCAAAACTTTTGAGTAGAAAGCCCTATCCCACAAATTTTGGGTGACAAAACCTTATCTCGGTGAGGAGTTGTGTCCCATAATGTTTCAGATTGAGGGTCATGTGACTCAGAAAGGAGCCCAAAAATGAACGAAAATGTTTTCTCAGCCATACGACTCTCATTCTCAAATATTTTGGAGTACGACTTCTTATACTAGATCTTCGAGAAATGTGGGGCCTTTTTACTAGAATTTATTTAGGTGGGGTCTTTTTATCAAAGAATTTTAAGATAAGGCCTCTCATTTACTCAAAAAATGAGAAAAGATTTTTTATTTCTTCAAGCGTGAAATGAAGATTTTTACTCTCTGAAGAATGAGATAGAACTTTTTATCTCCTCAAGAATCGAATAGAGCTTTTTATTCTTTTGAAAATGAAGTAGGGCTTTTTATTTCCTCAAAAAATGAGATAGGAGTTTTTGTTCTCGAGCGTCGACACGGATATCTCCAAATGAAATTCTGATGTGAATTGTTCAAAAGAAACTTACTCCGCAAATTTCGATCGATTGTCAGGTGTTTGGATGTGTTCACACTGAGCTCACCTGAAATCAGAAGAATTCCACAAATTATCATCAGGCGTGAAAAATATGATTTCATTCAACATTTGATTCATCTCGAGATCCATACAAATTTGAGAATTCATCTTACTAGAATTCATCAAAATTTTACTCTTGCTACCCCTTAGGTCCTTCATGCATCGTGATAGACGAGGATAAACATGGAATGACTTACGCCCAACCCCCTCTCAACTGTGTCAAACTTAACTCAAGGGGACGACTCTCACCACCCAGTACGAGCACAATTATTCAGCGCTTTCAGCATGACTCACTCCGATCGGGATAACAAACATTCGAGCAGGGCTCGATTACATTCTGCAAGTTTCCACTCTAGATGGGAATAGTTTTAAGAAAGTTCGAGAGTAGTCGATCGGCTCTTAGCCGACTTTGCCCGAGCTACACGCGTATAATCAGGAGGCACGACAATGCCGCTGGAGGGGATAAGAATGCAGCGAACGAGCAAGACGGAGCATCTATATACCTATGCATAGTGCGGGGGACCGAAAGGAGGATCGAGGGCGGTAGAGAGAGGGAGAGAGAGCAGCCGAATGCTTGGCGTGCCCTTTTCGCGAGCCCAGCTTTCGAAGCGGGCCGGAGGAACGCCATCGTCTGCTTCCCGCAGGGGAGCCGACATCTCGGCAGGAATTGCTCGAGTGATATGCTAGTGCCGAGGAGGACGAGTGAGACCGCATAGCTGACTCGGAATGTCCGCCACATTATATGCTCCTATACGCTGAGACGGAAAATGGAATTCAATGGCGAAGGTATGACAGGGATGGAGATACGAGGGCCTACTCTCAAGATCCATGCGCAAATACTGTATGTAAAGGACGATAGGGGATTCAAGTTGACGAACGAGCTGTGGAGTAGGGAATATATTGTAAAAAGAATCTGAATTGATCTGAGAGTTTTGAGTTTCGAAGTCGTGGGTGTCACCTGTCGCGATCGTTGGTATAGGTAGACCTGATTCAACTCACTGCAGCGCTAGAGATACGTATTCCTGGAATCCGAATCGATAATCTTTGTAAATTTTCGTATTGGAGGTTGTAATTACGTAGCGCATATGCTATCACAAGTTAGTCATGGCAGTTGAAACTCTCGGTCGAAAATAATCAAGAAATTGGATGCTTTTTTGCTCCCCGTACATCAACGTGGATGAAAAAATCGTTCCAGTATTCGTATTTGGAATGCACTTGACCGAGCGCTGCCTGCACCTCATAATCTGTGCAGAAAAGAGGCCCTCGTGGATCTCACGTAGGATAATGAATCTCTCGAGCGCCAAGAAACTTGGAGCCATACACAGGAGGGATTAGGTTGAAACTTGTTGGTGAAGGCTGCAGAGGCTTATGACGCTAAGCTTCGGAAGCCCGTTTTGCGTAATAATAGCCGCCAATGACCGACTCATTGACATCGTTCGCTTCGAGCGAATATTTATACTCTGCAAGGCTCAAACTCAAACCTCCACCACGCTGTTGATGAGAATAGAGTTAATCACTCCTAAACTCCGTACTTTAGCTTATGCTCAATAATTAATTACTGAATATTACATTCTCAAAACTGTTTTAAAATTGTTTTGAGCGATGACTACTGAGGAATAGAGTTCGCAGTTACCTGTACAGTCCTCCAATGATGAACTTGGCGTAGCGAAAACTTTTTTTGAAATTCAAGCAAAATATCAATTCTTTCCCGAGAAAAGAGTTTATGTTTGCTATATCACATCCATAATCTACAAGTATAGCTTGAGCTGATTATATACTGTTTGAGAATCGAACCACAGCTTTATCAGATCACATTCGTGAACAATATTATTTTTGAGTCAAATAAAAAAAAATCAAACGTTTGAAAAACAACAATTTTACGATACTCGGTATTTGAGATAGCAAGGTTCACAAATATATCGTGAGAAGAATAACAACAATTGAACGATCAATTTAGTTATTTTTAATTCTCTAAATGATGACTCGTCTGTCAAGAGTGCGATTTTGTAATGTAGTTATCGTGCTATTATCAGCTGTAGCACAGTTGATATCAATGACATGGAAATCAGAGCCAAAGGAACAAGATTCTTACGCTCACAAGTTAGAGAATAGCCATGATCTATAAGGTGGTGTGGTTTGCCTTGGGAGATGAACATCTTTGTATTTTGTACTGAATCGATTCAAGAAATTCCAATTGGTATCTTTGATAAGCCATCCATACTCGGCAGCAGAACAAGAGACATGGAATGATGATCATTTTAAATAAATAATGGATATAACTCAAATTTCTGAAATTGCTAGTACTTTCTTTAAAAAAAACCTTCTTATTTTATGGGATTGGGCGACGCAAGGTCTTTGAGACTAAGAAAAAAATGTTCGCATCAAAGTGTACACTTAGCTCTTCCGTTATTGTGACTCTCCCTTCCATGGTAATTGAATGGGCTGTAACGACCTTTGAAAGAGATGACTTTTACATTCATCTTAATTCGAGGAGAGACAATTTTTTGCTGATCATCCGTAAAGCAATTGCAAGTGTGACTCGAACTTCAATACATCAAGTGGAGCCCTTTTGTATTGAAACAAATTTACAATTAAAATCCATAATAGCTCTTTCACTTATGAGAGAGATTATAAATAAAAGTATAGTGGATTTATATGATGGCCTTGAGGTATGCCATATGTGAGATGAAGCAATATCAGATAATAATTCCAAAACTCATTCTTTGCCGTCTATCTTTAAGATATGATTCAAGCCAGAAATATCAAGTCTCCGTTGCACGACTGTTCAAAACTTTGTCGAATAGGTTCTCTTAGCATACTATGAAAAAGGCTGTCGAAGAGTCTGCGTGAATTGCAATCAGCTGGCATCGATTGATCGTGATTTCTGATCTGAAGACTTCAAGAACGAGAGAAGCAGTAGACATGGACTTTCTGATATGAGAATCTGCCAGCACCATTGATTGAAATCGCGTCGAATAATGTTGGAACAAGGTCCAAGTTGGTGGCAGAGCGCGAAGAATCGTCGAGATGATTCCCAATAATCTCAATGATTCCTCTTGCTCCTCATGAGTCACCTGATGATGGCGTCCCCTTTTTCTCGCAAAAGATTTTTTAAAGCCTCCAAAGGCCTCAATCATCTATCCTCTCCACTTGGATTCCACCTTTGCGTCTCTTCCTCTCAACCCTTCCCATTCTCGCCTCCTCCGCTACGATCAACCCACCTCCTCGACTCACAATTAATACTCGAGCCTTGGCAAAAGGGAGAGCCAGCCTCGTGTCCGCGATGTCAGTCTCCTGCCAACTTGTCCCACAATTACCCCGATATATACCCGTCCAGCCTCGCGTCACTCGATAATTCGATTAGAGCTTCTGCGCAACCGCCCAGTTCTACACAGAAGCCGAGTTGCGTCCAACTTGCTTTTGGCTGCGAGAGATAGGCAAACTCTTCGTGACGTTATCTTTGCCGAAGGTAAGAGGGGCTCTTCTTGAACGGGAGACATCTGCTCGCGACTCGCCGGGCTCTGGTCTTGCTCTGCGGCTCGAGCTGGTAACGTCTTTTCGTCGGTGTCAATAGAGGAGATTGCAGCTAGTTCAGTTTGCCGCTGAGATCTTGAGACAGTTTTGGACAGGCCCTGTGTTCGCCATCAAAGAGACTCTTGATGACGTATTCGCGCACGCACGAGACCAGAGCCAGGCGCTCGAATTCAAAAGTGAATTCGTGCAGCTCGCGGGGGACGGGTTCTCGGGACACTGGATCGGACGGGGAGGAGGAAGTTGGGGAGAATGGAAGATTTCATGGCTGATAAGTGAATACAGACCGGAAAGAGCTAAGCTGATTCAGATAAGTAACCTGGAGTGATCTTGGGAAGTTAGCTTGATTTTCAGAACGAAGCTTTTGCCAACATTCCACATATTTAAGCCTTTGACGCCCAAATGTTTCTGATGCATGCATGGAAGTAAAATTTTTTTGTCGAAAATTAAAATGGTCATTGAGATTAAGGCAAAAATACTAAAACCAGGGGGTCCCAAGAATTACAGGATATTGACATGTTTATTGTGGAAGTGTGATCCTTATAAGTCGACATATTTTTTTAGAATTCTTTCAGATTTTTCAATTGTGACAATTGTAAGTCAATGCAATATCTTTTAAAAAATTTGATGTAAGAATATGTAACATTGAACGCCAACGGATTAAAGCTGAATCGAACTTCGCATTAATTGCTTGGACTCGAATTTAATCGAAACAAAACTGAGCATGTTGTTCACCTTTTTCTCTTTTACAAAGATGGATCTATAACAGAACCACTCGATCTTGAAGGTACTTAATGAGCAAAAACTGCGCTTTCAATGTGAGGACTTCACAAGCTCAACCAGAATAATTTAGATGTGTGAGGAAGTTGTAAATTTATAAGAACGAGCAGGAATGTTCACAGCAAAGCCGTTGAAGGTCTGTTGAGCGAGCCCGAGACAAAGACTAGGGGGAGGAGGAGTAACATGTAGGAAGAAAAAGGAGAACGGCTTTGAAAAACTATGTGAAATATTGAAGACCTCCTAAAAGGCTTCTGATGTTCCCCGGTAACCCTTGTCAGGGCAATTGTTTCTTTTCCAGCACTCTCGCCCTGACTATAGCATGTGAAGTATTTGTTGTTCGTAGTCAAGCACTAGCCTTGCATTAGGCGCTCGTAATTCGGCATTCATGCCGTCGCTCTTGCGTAAAAACTCATGGAGAACAATCAGTGTCTTTCACAATTTATCATCTGCGAAATTCGGAGGTTTTAGCAAACATTCATCGCGACCGAAGTTAAGATCATCATCTACTTTGATTTCATCCAACACAATTTCCTGTCACAAACTCATCTAACGTTGTTGAAGTGTCCCCCTGGATCTTTATTTTTTTGGAACAGTTTTATTAAAAATAATAAACGGACATTATAGACAAAAGTCGCTGTAAATCAGCTGTAAATACAGCTCCCAAATTATTCATCTTTGCCAATATTCTCTCAAATACATTCCGCGACCGAATGCTCTCGCTGTTACCCTGACTGGCTCTTCAGTTAAATGAGAAATTAGGATTTGCTCCCAAAGCGACGAGTGTGCATGCTGCACTTGTTGAGAGCAGTTCAAAGATATCGACTAACTTCCGATTCTCATTCAACAACTGTATTCCGAAACAAATAATATTAAAAGAGAGTGACCAATGGTGTATATTATACCCTTTCGATCTTTTGCAGTCAATCACAATAATATATCCTTAAAAAGTATGAATACAAGATAATGTGTCGAGATAGTTGTTTAGTGAGCAGTTTTTGAAATTGAACAATAAGATCAAAGGCGTGGTAATTTCAAATAAATAGACGCTTTTTCCGTGCACTTTTCGAATATTTTCAGGATTCAAACAGTTACTAGCACATTCGCTTCGCAGTTCAGCTCAAACTGGATCTCAATTCTTATTGCAAAACCATACTACTGATTGGCCTAATTGAACAAACCTCTCGCTGTATTGTGCATGCGGTCAATACACAACAAAAAGGCTCTGCCATCACATGATTTTTCGAGTTTTTTTGTTGATTTGTTGAAGGAATAAATACACTCTTAAGTTCTTAATTCTTTGCTGAATGAAACATTCATATCAATGGCCATATTTAGGGATATTTGATAGAAAGCTCAAGTAGAATTGGTTCATGTGAAAAAAGTGTAGTCTCCTGCAAATGTGAGACCTCACTAAATTCATAACTCATATTCAAGAATGAGGCTGTCTTGAAGCGTGAAGTTGAATCAAGATGAAAATTTACGCATCATAATCCAAGAGGCTGAAGGGTGGTAGCCAAGCACTTCCAAGTGTAGATTACAAAGTGAAGAGTTAAGTTAGATCTTTCCATACCGATCACAGCACTCGCAAGATATGAGGCATTTTGTAGACACTTTTAACGCAATACTTTTTTTGAAATGATCAGAATCAATTGTTGTTTCTGCTTCAGTTTCATTTTGAAAATGTCATGGGAACAATTAATTGTATGGGCAGAATGAATAAGTATGTGAGAAGCATCTCTTAGAGCTTGTCAGTTATCTTACTTGTTGGAGTTGCGCGCTGATAAGTATTCTTTGTAAGTTCGTTTCTGTGACGAAGTTTCTTGATGATCTTACCAATCATTGCTCAGAGGATGGTAGTCTCGAAGAACAAGAAGAGCAAATTAGATGTATTAAGAGTATGAAGAAGCGAATAATCGCTCGAATAGTCGTGTAGAAATCCCTTGACTTATTCAGTAGCCGTAAGGATAATTCTTCAAACCTTTAATTTCGCATCTCGTCTTTTCTCACGCGCTTTCATCGGTCATGCTATCGGTCTTAGATAGACAATAACAATCTAGATGAGGCGTACAGATTTTACGTCGAAGTTGTTTAGTGCCCACGGAGGTATCAATTTTGGTTCCTCGAAATTCTGAAAATTATTTCTATCCCTCTCGTTGTCTTTCTATCACCGAAAGAAGGACCATGGATGGCCCAAAGGCTTCTGATCGTAATTTTTTATTCATTAAAAATTCCGACTGAATTGAACTGGACAAGACTTTCTTTGCTGCTTCAATTGCGATCAAAGGCGGAGAAGCGCCGAATATAGCTTCGAAGCCGGTGAGGAGCTAAGCAAGACTGAATCTCAACAATTCAGTGATTCAACTTCATTAGAACGCTCAAGCATTCGGTCGATAGAAATTCCATTTCGTGAACATATAAGCACAAGCATGCATCGCCTCATTTCAGGAAATAAGTTCTCACATGACCTTTAATCTCCAATTAGTCGTCTCAAATGTAGACATCTTCCATATAAAAATCCAAGCCCCTAGATTCATGAAGATCATCGGCAGTTTCGCTTTGATATCAAGATTCCGTTAGAATTGATGAACTCCATCCGCCTGAGAATGGGCCTTACACTTCCCTTAAAATTTCCATCCAGCATCATCTATAATGGTTGATATTACAATTTTTTCTGTATTGCATTAGCATTCGCAAGATCAAGTCCCGTCAGGTGGCGTTGACGCGAGCTCTGAGAACTATACCTATCTCTGTCCGTGTGAATCTGGAGCTGTGTGCGTCTCCGTATGTTAGGCAAAAATCGATGTACTTGGTATAACTCTCAGAGTTTCCGCAGTTTTCCGCCAGATGTGATACTTTCACTTGAACTTGTAAATATAGGCTTGTTTTTGATTTTGGAAGGTTGCACATCTCACTCTCCTATACTTCACCACAATTCAGCACATTGTAGAATTTTTACCAAAAAGAAAGGAAAATGAATAAATAAATAAAATCACATAATTACAAACGTGGGATTCGGGAAATATTTTTAGGGCTAGATGAGCTCGTTTGTTCGTAGAGCTCAAATTTTGAGACAATAATGGATTTTCGTGTTCTTAATGAATAATTCTCGCGCTTCAATGGCCGAAGCAAAATAAGTATTACGATCCACTCTCACTGCTTTCGTCAATTCTCCTGAGTAATTTTTGCGCTTCTGCATTATGCAACAGATAATGTATAGATTGTTTAGAGAGAAATGATCATATCATTAGCGTTTATCATGAATACAATCCACAACATCTAACCCTTCTGGAATATTTGACGTTATCTAGCTCCATACTCACACATGGTATCGTCATTTTAAAGTTTTGCAGATCTACATTGACGTAGTTTGGATCTGACAATGGGTGTATATTATGTGAGCGCTCATTTTTACTCTTCTGATTAACAAAAGGCGGGGTCATTTTGAAGATCCTAGGGGAGTGAAAATGTTCTCATAATTGAAATTGGATTCAAGTCTAATTAAATGCTAGCATTAACTCGAGAATTCGAGCGATTTTCTCGAAATTCTCACCGGATGAGCTCGAAAATTGGAAAATTTCACGAGATTATTCTGGCGTGGAAGTGATACCAGCGTGCACCAGGGCCACAATTTCCAACGTTGATTAAGTTTTCGTCCACCACGAGATGAACAGCTCGTCTGCATATAATCTGCAACTCACTTGTGCAAGCATAATTAACCGACGCGGGAACGAAAGTGACTATGGGGTGGACTGCATAGCTGTACTGTCTAGAGGAGCTGCTCTGTAGCTGACAGAAACAATTCATAGCTCGTATAATTACGTTTGAAAGTGCACCAAGGGACATTAGCGATAGGTCAAGTTGACAAGCTTGGATTTTACCCTCCAAGAGTTCCCAATTACTGTAACTTTGAAGACTAGCTCCGCCCTCTTAATGACTCTTGGAATCGATAATTTCTTCAAGATTGAAATTTAATAGGAGGATGATGTAAGATGCGATCGATATCGAATTTCTAAAATGAGAGATTCCAATATGAGTCAAGCTTAATTTTATAAAAGCGAAGAAGTAAACGGAGTATTAATTGTGAAAATATAGGTTTCTATTAAGATCTGTCTCTAGTTATAATAATTTTTGTTGTTAATGGGATCTGAGAGGATTTCTCCCAACCGGAAAGGATCAAATTCATCACAGAGAAGCTCGTTTTGCATGATCTTATATCACAAAGATATGTATTTGTGTATATGTCTTTCTTGTCAAAATTACATACATGTTAACTACACAAAATACGGTGAAAAGATTTCACCAGAGAACTCAATCTTGGTATTTCATGTGGAGATTCACTTGGTTAGTTGTATAGATTTTTGTAGGAACTCCTGTCCGAGAAGTTGAAAAACTAGTTCTCCTCTGAAATCCAGGAATTTTGGAATCGTTTTGGAAAAGAATACAGAACAATTAGAAGTCAAACAAAAAACAACGCATTACGTCTACCTGGGGTGAAAATAGAGATTGAGAGAGAATCTGCTCACGAGATTCATTTAAACAAGCTACCAGTCCCGATGGAAGAATGTAATAGCAGAAAGAAAGTGATACACGAGGTGCTAGAGTCACGATGGAGTGAACTGGTGGATACATGTATAGAACTGTAATATTTTGAAATTCCTTGACTTTATAGTCAACAACGTCCGTTCTATCACTCCTATAAGAATGATACTAAAGTAGTTGAGTGTACGATACAATTCAATAGTTTTCAAATCAAATAATTCAAGTCTTTTCTTCTTGAGTTCTCTTTTTTTCTTTTTTTTTTAATAAATTTTGATTCCGATATTATAGATCACATGTCCAGTCCTGCGTACAGGTATTCTTGCATCTTCAGGGGATTACTTTTTGAGGTCATTGTACATATGAGCTGGATCATAATATAATGAATCTTGTATCTTCAATGAAGAATCTTGAATGAAGCCAACAGGAAGCGAGTGTACCCAATTTTGTGATAGTTACCGATTTTTTATGTAACGTTTGTCTCTTGGAATAAATTGTGACTGATAACGCAGAAAATCATCTTTTGCATAGGTTTTTATTCAAAGCATACGAGTGAAAATTCACATGAATTTCATCAATAATCCCGTCCGATTTCTTCATACAAATTGACGGAGCGATTCGTGTAAGACTATACAGTAAATATTCTTGTAAGTTGATGTAATTGCTGTACTTTGAAAAACTCGCAGAACATCCTTCCCTTTCACAAGTGAGTTCTCCATACGCAATCGAACAAGGATGCACTGTGTTTCTCATCCACATCCGTAAACCGCAACATCCTCGTCATGTATTTGTTTTTATTTACTCGTGCATCCGGGCTAACCGCAACGACAGCCACGCAACTTGCCGTCAACTCTACATCAACCGAATGAGCACACTCGCACAGATTTCCACGACTCCGCTCTTCCTGCGCGATTAAAAAAGCTGCGGCCCATAATAAACCAGACCTGTCAAATATTTATCGATCACCCGTCGACAGGGCGAGTGAAAGCGGGTAGAAAAGGAAGGCTGGCGCGAGTTACAACGTGGCGAACAATGACATGGAGTGAGTGAGAGAGAGGAGGAGAGAGAGAGCAATCTCTGGCGCGTTGGTCGTCGCCGGCGCATCCATTGTGCGCGTTAATTAAACGGATAAGCTGTCGCGCGAGAGGGAGAGTCGAAGCGCTTACGTGCTTGTACGAGGGCGCGTGAATGCATGCGCTTCGCAGCGCATATCGGGCCTGCCCTCGACGAATCGAGTGACGCGTCGCGAGGACGTTTCCGATGCAGTTCACCTCTCTCTGGATCGCGTCATGAATTTCGAGAGGGCGCGAGACAAGAGGTCTCGAGGATATGCCAGCTGCCGTCGTCCGATAAGGACTGATATGCCACGATTAGCGGTCGCTCTGATGAAGCTCGACGAGAACCATATGTGCGATATGCGGTCGGTCGGCGCGACGATGGCGGGCCCTGTCGCGACGAACGTTGACTCGTACTACTTGGCCTGCAACGATATGGGGTTTATCATCGGTTGGTCACGTCATAAACCCGGAATCCGGATGGTGATTCGAGGTTGACCGATGCGAGATGGAGCGTTGCTTTGGGGTGCCATCATGGTCATGGGTACTCGATGGGCCTTGGGTGATCCAAAAAAGCAGAACGCATGGAATATTCTCACGATTCATTCAATGCATACAATGCATTCTCACGACTCGTCGTTGGAAGCTTGGTGTGGAGCTTCAAAAAAATGTTTGCAGAGATCCGTCGTGGAAAATTTGCTTGGTAAGCGTGGGCGAGAGGGAATTGTTCAATCTCACAACTGCTGGTGGAGGGCTGAACTTGATGCTGAAAAATCAATGAGGAGAGCTGACGCTGAATATCAATTCACTATACGAATGATGAATTTTACTCCCGTGCGTAGATAATGAGAGCAATCAAGATTGCATCGTATTTGTAATCAAAAGTAGAGGCTCGCGACGTTGATTTGTTTAGATATTCATTCTGACAAATCATACCTATGTAAATGTGGAAACCTCGGCTGTCTTGCACTCTTCGATGGCAAAAGATTCTTAAAGAGACGCCTGCAATCCGGATTTGATACTATACACGCTGCAACCAGGGGGAAATATCGATTTTCAATAGAATCGAAACTCCCTAATTTATGCCTACTATATTATTTATCAACAAACGAATTCTAGAAATTCATTCAATAATCTGAGAAATAATACTCAACTTTGATGATACTTTGCAAAGAGTTAGATTTCCCATGCGGACTGACCAGGGGAGGGTCATACATCCGGATCACGGATTTGGCCGAAACTTTGAGAATAGTCGTCTTTTGGTTGGTGCCAAAAGATGGAATCCAGAGCTGCAGAGTCTAGTGCTCAATTGTTTTCGAGATACAGCACATATCATTAGTGTTGCAAGTATACCTATAAGTATCACTTTTTAACATGGGCCTATATATGGGCAATACTAACATTCTGGACCATATCTCGAAAACTGTTGGGCATTAGACCCTGCGGCTCTGGATTCCATCTTTTGGTACTAAAAGAAGACTATCTCTAAAGTTTCAGCCAATTCCGTGATTCGGATGTATGACCCTTTCCTGGTGAGCCCAAGGCCACTGCCCAATGTTCGGATGTATGACCCTTTCCTGGTGAGCCCAAGGCCACTGCCCAATGAATTGCAGTGTTAGCGCTTCTAACCATGCGCTGATTTGGATTTGCAACAATTCGTATTTCTGCGATCCTCCTTCCATTTTGCATTTGATCAAGATCGGAGATATCTTGGTTTGTGGAATTTGCTGTATAGGCTTTTTTTCCAAATTGAGCTTTTATTTTGCAAAATACTGCCAAAGTCAAATTTGTGTACGTCGTACCTGAGTGACATCTCGACAAAGTGGAAACAGTCACCCCGGCGTATTGATAAAATACTTCCGTGAGAAAAATTTTGACGTGATTCGTGGGAAGCTCTTCGAGTTATCTTATTTAGAATGAAATTATAATATAAGTTGTTTTATAAACAGGAATATGCTCAAAGAGCTTTTCCTGGATCACTTCGCGATTTTTCTCAATGGCGCATTATACCAATATGCTTCGCAAGGGGCTTAGTTTCTTTTACTTTTTGGAATATTGTTTCAATTTATTTTTGATCAATTTATGATAGATTTCCGTACGATGGAGCTCCTTCTTCCGCTTGATTTCCTGCCACATGACCTCATTTGGAACCGGGGGTGGTTATGCGCTCGGAACGAGCTCCAGCAATGGAATTTATTCTATGTACGTTTCTGAGATGAGACACATAATGAATTTTCTACTCGTGGCCACGACAGTAATTCGTTCCTGGATCAGAAATCGAGGTAAACATCCATGCACACTAGATCCCTACAACGTATAGTCCGCCAGTTAGCTTTGTTCCGTTCATATGTCTCTGTTCGAAAAATGCGTTACATTTATATGTAATGTTTATATCTGGCCTCACTCGCACCTGTCAGCTGACTAACTTATAAGCCAAATATCCAAGAAATTGTAATTGTTTGGAAAAATAAGCGTCTTTTCGAAAGTAAGTATTCAATAACATAGATGATAGATATACGTTGCAAGCAGAAATGAGTGCAGGATTTTCGAAAGTGCGCAAGAAATATATCGACTCTCGTCAAATTCTGACGAGTACAAGTAACACAAATATGTGATTTTTATACAGCCAAAGGTATGTCCGGAAGTGTAAAACGTGAGATGAAATCCTCCCTACTTTAAATCATTCATGTATATGTTACCGGCAAAGTCCGAAGAGCCGGCAAAGTCCGGAATTAGCTTATTTCACCGGACTTTGCCGGCTAGCTTTCCGGCAAATCGCGAAGTGCCGAGAGCCCTCTCGGCAAAGTCCAAAAGG
>JAPYYZ010000679.1:0-18604 GCA_030522705.1 Eretmocerus eremicus
AAACGACTACGCAGTTTATGATATGGCTCTCCGACACTGAACCGTCTCTATTCTGCGTCAACCATACATGGCAAATGATTTCCTTTGCATTCATTCTATTGTATTCGATTGAATTGACAATTAGCTTTGAATGTTGACATTCTAAAGTACAATCCAATCACCAAGATCAAAATTATCAAAGAACTATCATGTAGATCAGACAATCTACATATTCATCGTAGAAGGGTCAAAAATCAAGATAGGGCCGTCTCGTCAAAATCACGCAGCATATTGAATAAATCAAAAGAAGAAGGAGTGACTTACCGGCAAATGCGGCGGTGAGTGACTCGCAGAAGACACGATTAAGTAGGCGAGAGGCCGGTACGATGCACCGCGATCAACGTCAGATCCTCCGAGGACGATTCGCGGCGAGGATCTCGATCGCGAGCCACGACTTGAGGCGAGTGCGGGCCGGAGATGTGCCCGCTGCGGAGCCGCGGCTGCAACTGACTCCGCTGCAGGCGGCTCTCCATGTGCCGAGCCTCCGCAGTCACCGGCTCTTTCGCGATGTCCTATATACACTCGCGCGCGCGCTAAACCTGCAACGAGCCCTTCGCTACAGCGTTTACGCGCACTTTTGCACTTTTTTAGGACCCCGTGTGCCCACTCGCGTGAGCTCATAACAACCGCCGAGCTCTCTTTCGATTCTATGCGAGAGGTGAATCGGTGGATCCCGTGCATCGTCGAAAGCTCTGGTGGATTTTGTGCCGAGCTGAAAGGGGTGCCGAAAGCTCTGCGGGAGAAAAGCTCGATATCGAATTCCACGGGCGGCAACATTTTTTCGCCAGACTCTTTGTTGGCACTCGTCTAGTTTCCTTTTGTGCGCAGTATACGCGGGTTGGAGGGAAACATGCAGGTGAGAGCTTGAAGAGGGTTGCTGCACAATGCGCCGAGCGCGGAAGGTGCTATCAGTGGCTGCGGAGAAACAGCCCGATTCCCTCCGCGGGCCGAGCGCTCTCAGGGGTATATTGTCGCGAGCTGCTTTGCTACTCGGGTTGCAAGAGCCGAGACGTGACGAATGGCGCGAGGAAATGCAAATATTGTTCCTCCGAGCGGTAACCAACACCTCTGGCGCCCCGTGCCTCGCTTTTCCTTCCCGCATCCGCGGATGTTGGGTAACTAGTAGATCTGATGAGACTGGAAAAAACATTAGATTGACTCCCTAATTCTAACACACACAGTTGAAATTGTATATTGCTCGAGAATTCATCAATTGGACGCTTTCTAGGATATTTGAATTTACTTCAATCTCTACGTTGGCCTCTGCAAGCTTCATACTTTTAAAATTCGGCATGAGTGCTGGCTGCATCATAGATTAAACATATTTACAGATTCACTTCTAAAATCAACCAACGTTGTGATTTCGCAAACCTAACAGAAGGTTTCTGAAATCACGGGGAGGTCTTCGGCCACTGCGACTCTTGGCGTAATTTCACTCTTCAAAAGTGAACTCCATTTTCCACTGAGATTCATTCTTTGACGTGGGACATTATTAGTTCCAACTGGATGTTGATCCGATCTGAACACGAATTTGCCTGTATTGGCTCCGATGTACATCAATTATAGGCCCGACTGAATGTAAGTTCGGCCAAAAATAGATCGGGGAGAATGTACATCTGACCTAGATTACATCCAAACGAAACTAGATCCGATAGATTCAGGTAAGACCTAAATATGGTCCGACCTGAAATGAGTTAGAATTCAATTCGGCCGAATGGGATGCGGTTTATCCCGAATCATGTCCAACCGGCTTTAATAGGTCTGACCTAAATGCGGTTGGACTTTCGGTGAGCCTAAATTTGATACAACCTACTTTTCATTTAGTCGAATCAAACTGCACCGCAGCTGAATCAAACCGAATCGGATCGAGGTTGGATTTGCTGTCGTCGGTACGAATCAGTTTTAGATCAACATTTGATCGAACCTGATTTAGATCGACAATCGAACCTGATTTAGACATAATGTGGATCGGAGCGGATTAAGGATATATTTAATTCAAGTTGGGCGTACATTCAGCCGGATCTAATTTAGGTCGGGCTCACTTTCGGTCAAGCTAAATCTTAATTGGGCCTGATCCGGTCCCACCTAGATGAGGTCCGATCCGGGTTGGATCAGACAGGAGTTAGGTTCAATCTGCACTCAATCTGTAATAATCCGTTCGGACCTATTCTCGGTCAGAAGTATAGTCAGTCGAATCTACTCCTGGTCAAGCCTACATTCAGCTGGACCGAATTCAAGTCCTACCTACATAAGGTCTTTTTTTTTTATTAACGCATTCTCAACCTCTTTTTGAGGTTATTTTGTGGGACCTACAGTTTTAGGTGGGTTCCGAACCGCCGAAACCACCGAAAAGGCACTTATGACAATTCACATTGGTACCGGCCAGGATTCGAACCCTGGACTTCCGCGTTGAAGGCCAGGACCTTATCCACTAGGCCACGGTGGCTTCATCTACATAAGGTCGTCCCCGATCAGGTTGAACCTACTTTTAGTCGAACCCAATGTAGATCGAATCGACCTAAATTCGGTCCGACCGGAAGTAGGTAAACGTAGGTCCGGCCGATGTTAGGACAGACCAAATGTAGGTCTGATTCAATTTGATTCGAACCCAGATTTGATCAGACTTACGTTTGACCCGACCAAATGTATGCCCATCCTGAATTATGCCCGACTTCAATCAGGTTGAACCAAATATGGTTGGACCGAATTTAAATCGGTTCTGATTTAGTTCAAACCTCATCGCGGTTATACCGGATTCAGGTTGGATTTACGTACGATCGGACTCGCTTTCAGCCGTATCTGATTTAGGTCAGACTTACATCCGATCCATTCAAGCGGGCCCAATCTAAGTTACGTCTGATCTAAACTCGATCCGACTGAGATTCGGTTCAACCTAAATCCGGTTCTACCTATTCAAAGTCGACCGAAAGTAGGTCACTTTTCAATTTAATCTGATCAGTATCTGGCCAGTGTAGATTAAATCAAACCCGAATTAGGTCCAACACAATGGAGGCCCAACCTAAAGTAGGTACGACCAAATCTGAGTATAGTACAAGTTAGTTCTGATCAAATTCAGGTCAGGCCGGCCGTATTCAAGTCGGAGTTAACTACAATCGCTCGGATATGGTTTGGATTTGGTCCGATCGGATTCAAACCAAACCGAAGTATGGTCGGACCTGGTGTAGGTTGAACCTAGTTTCAATCGTAGCGTTTACGAATCAAATAATTTGTAAAAGTATTGACAAAGAATGTAACAAATTATTTCTATTGGAAGGATTTGGAATTAAGAGAGGGATCATAGAGTTATGAAAATCTCATTCAATGCTTGACTTACAACATCAGAGGAGAAAAGTCAATGTACAAAAGAGATATCTTTTGCAACCGATCATATTTAAATTACTCGAGCATACGAACATCTAAAGGAATAAACGCTCGATACAAGTCAATTCACACTCTTGGACTCTACGCAGATAGAGCTCTATAAACTTTCCGCTTGCCATGAAAGGTAACTTTTGATAACCATTCAGACTTCGTCGTTTGATGTTTGGCTCGGAATCTTCCGGCCATGTGCCGTCAATGAACTCTTTACTCGATATTTTTCAGCAGCGTGCCCCTTCGGTATTCGATAGTTGCTGACTAGCCACGATGGAGGTCGAATGAATTAATTTGAATCGAAGTTGTGGCGATCTCTTCGATCAAGGTCATAATTGCGTATACAGTATAACGACCGCGAATGCGAAGGGACTGCCGCAATTGGGAAAATTCGGCAATAAGCATGACCGCGGACACGGAGGAACACCTATACGCGATTATTTCATAGGTTTTTCCCATAGATGACGATAAACCGGAAAAACCTGCGGTGTGATGCGTTTGTTTGCATCGTGTGGAGAGGACGAGCGCAGAACCGAAGGGAAATAATATTGGTGAAAACCGTAACAAATTTGAATTCAGATGATCTCTCATAATGCTAGGGGTTCTCTTATCATCTCTCCAAAGCGCGCAAAGCTCCTCTTTTCTATGCTAGCGACTCTCCAAGTATTTTGCAGGCAACAAAGAAACGCCTCGAAATTTCGCGGTTAACAAAACCGAGCCGCGCAAGCTGCCTTCTGCGGGCACGTACGGAAAACAAAGCGCCTCGAGGCCTCAGCTATACAGTGCTTGGCAACGTATTCGGGAAAAGGAGCAGCTCGCTGCAAGGGGTGCGCGAGAAGCTTCTCAAAGAGCAAGCGATCCGCCGGTATTTTAACGAGAGCAGATTGTCGCGCGCAAAGCTTGCGGGAATCCGCTTTGGTGCATTTCTCTCGCGGGCTCAGCGGGCGAGGCAAGCTGAATTTCTAATCGGCAAAGGTCCGCGTTGCAGAGCGGATATACAGACGGAGGCGAGCAAAAGTTAGCTGCAGTCGCTTCCCGCGCATCGGCGCGCGTCTTATCGGGAACGTTTTACTTGATGCTCCTGTACTACGCTGTTACATTCTCTCGCCCCGCGGATGCGCATCCGGACGACCGGGCTGCAATTTCGATTCGATAGGTGGGAGGAGCAGAGGACCGCGTTTACAACCTAGTTGTACAAGCGAAACGCCCACGTGGGTTGGATTTTAGATAGAATTTGTTGAAACTTGGTCCGCCGGAATCTGTTCGATTTCCCGCGTCTACGTATGCACACGTTTGCCGCGGCCAAGTTGAACATGGCTTCGACTTTGAATACCATTGGTGTCTCTACGCTAAGTACACCCTAGTTTCCAGAATCCCTGACAACGTGACAAAATTATGGATCGACATTCGAAAGCAAGAAAGCCCTATTTCAATTCTTCAGAGGATAAAGAGCCTTATATCACGCTTGAGAAAATAAAAAGCCCCATCTCAGAATTCAGCTAAAAAAGACTTTTCTCGTTCTTGAAAAAATAAAAAGCCCTCTCTCAAAATTTTTCAGTATCAAGCCCTATCTCAAAAATTTCGAGTAAAATGGCCCTATCTCGAGAATTTTTGGTGAGAAGTCGTGTCCCAAAATGTTCGAGGGTGAAGGTCATGCGACAGAGGAAAGACAACGAATCATCTCGCACCAAGTTTTCGAGGCATAGGGCTTTCTCATAAAAAATTTTGAGATAGAGCTTTTTATTCTCTCAAAAATGAGATAGGGCTTTTTTTGAGCTGAATTCTGAGATGGGGCTTTTTATTTTCCCAAGCGTTCGATAGGGTTCTTTAATCTCTCAAGAACTGAGGTAGGGCTTTTTCGCTCTCGAGCGTGGATATACTGTTTTGAGACTTTTCTGCCGAGCATTGAAAAAGATTGGGTGGCCCTTACAATCCCTTGCAAGCAAGTAAAAGCAGATTTCGGAATGACTCATCTGGTAAAATGACTCTTGCATGCTCAGGTAACGTTGAGGATTGTTCAGGATCTTTCCAGATTGATTATTTCTGTCTTATAAAAGTTATAGTTTATTTGCCTTCCAAATCCTGTCTACAAGTGTTCTTCTAACAGCATTAAGAATCACTGCGTTCAATTTTCAACCTCGATACTCGAAGAATGGACAAGTATAGGCTGTGAGATCTTAAGCCTCTCCCGGGATTTCGTATCCAAATTCAAGAGGTGATTCGACTTATCATAGATTCATCATGGTCAGAATACGGTTGGAGCTCAGATCACATGAGAGGTCAAAATACTGCTTTCGCGGGCAGATTTCATTTTGGTAGAATTTTTTTTTTTTCTGAAATACTGATCCCATTGGGATATGATGGAATAAGCGGTTTGGGCTATTAAAAAACTCAAGGGAGTTCTTCTGGGACAGAATTAACACCGAGATTTCGATGAATTTCTGTACACTTGCTCATCTCGACGAGAAAAAGTGATTTGCACATCTTTGTGAAGCTAGGGTACCTCGCACGGAAGTTATCAGTGTGCCTATTTCGGCCACTTTAACATGTAGGCTTATGGAGAAAACTCAGTTTTTTTTAAATTAACAGGGTCGTAACAGCGAGTTTTTGATGAAACTTTTCTTATAGTCTCTTCAATACCTAGAAAACACTGAGCAATTTTTTCAGAGGGCCCGGGTGATTTCTTTTCAACAAAAAAAATAATTTCGCCGGAAAATCCACCCATTGTCACGAATAAGTCAGGAATAAGACAAAAATTCGGATTTTGACCACCTGAAGAACAATTTTTGGAGACGTAAAAATTCACCATGGTCTTCTTCAGGGCTCAATTGACAGAGTTTCGTCGAGTTTGGAGATGTAATCGAGAATAATCCCCTCCATACCAGAGGAGTCTCATTAAAACGCGCTCGCGTTGGGGCGGTGAATGCAGCCGTTGCACTATTCCCGGTTATTAACGTAACTCCTCAAGGAGATCTCTCTAGTAAAACAAAAATTATGAATCTGGAGCTCAATTAATCTTCTTCATCCTCAGCGGATTGAATTTCTCTTCGAAGAATACTCAAAACCCGTTTTTTCAGCGCTACGAAATTTGACACTAAACTAATTTTATATACAAAATACGGATACAAAATGATCCACCCAACACAATGGAGGCCCTCAAAAACTCTGATGAAATAACTTGTTTATATACTATGTCTGAAATAAGTTGTACTTGAGATAGTTATATCGTTCAAACTTGTCGTACATCAACTAGTTCTGCAGGATTTGAAATGGTCTTTAAAATGAGCTACAGTGCTTTTGAAAACATTCAAGTGGACGAAATTAATAAGCAAAACGGCTTGGTTTAAAGGGAGGGTGTGGGGAGCTTGAAACGATAGTCATGAGGTTAATTATAATGAATCATAATCCATTATAATTAATTAAAAATCCACCAATGTCTGGAGCATCATCTCTAATGCGAGTCATTGGCGTGCGAGAGAATCAAACTCGATGCGATTGGAATCCCGAGCTACAAGATGGAAAATCGTCTCCGATGCGTCTCGACTCTCGCATTCCACAATCATTGGGCGCGCAAGTTTATCGACAAGTTGCTCCGAAACTCGCGAGACGCGAGGGCATAATGGCGAACGATGAGAGAGCTGGTATACTTATAGTCATAGACGCACAGGGAGCTATATAGGTACATGGATGAAACGGCGGCGGCGGCCGAGGTCTGAAAAGGTGAACGAGACGGAGAGAATCTCGGGACAAAAGGAGCAAAACGCCGAGGCTCTCTCGAGAAAGTCTCGGAGCAGGCTCTTGGTGCAGCTCGGGCGGAAGCGAATTCCCCGTAGACGCGGCGGCGTCAGCTCTAATCGAGCGCTCCCGGACGCCGAATCAAATTAGCCGGTAACAGCCGGGCGCGCGCGCTCACGAAATCGCCCGCTAAACACGCTGATTAACGGCTAAATAATCGCATTCGCTCGCGCTTCACCCCCGCCCCCGCTCGGCTCCTCTTCCGCAGCTCGCAACTCGATCCTTGCTAGACCTTCCTCCACGTACACACCACTGGAGGTCCAATCTCGCCTGGCCTCCCCACCAGACGCTGTAAAATCCATCCGAGGCGAGGAGCTGTGCTCCGGTCTTTTTCACCCTTTTGCCTCGAAGCTCCTCGAAGGAGGTCATGTCAGGCACGTGTTGCTCGATTTATTCGGGCTCATCTGATATACAGAAATATGCATCAAAGGTCGCGAACTTTCCATCGCGTACGAGTAATGAACTTCCATACTCATACTTTTTCTTTTGATCGATGCGATCCAGGTGTACTTTTTAGAAAAGACTAAGGAAGAACCAGTTTCAAGTTCAGTCTATATTATATGAAGACTGGAAAGCTTTCGTCGGCTGCGAATCGCAAAATTAACACTTTTTGCTCGGTAAAGCGAAAAAATATAGTGTACAGCTCCAAGAACGAGAGACTCTCAGATGCAGCAGATCATTAATTCCGCTGAAATTTACCGATACATAGTTTCCGCCTGATGATAGCTATCAGAGGTTTTCCCAAGGTTTTAGAGTCCAAAGCTCAAGCATATTGGAATGGGTGCCTAGCCAATATACTGTAATCTCACAACTTGTGCATGAAAAAATGCAAAATCGTGGTTCTGCATTCCGATTGCGCTTTCCCATACCTCGTCAAAACTTCCCAAACCTTCACAAGCCGTTAAAACCGTCTAACAAAATCGCAAAAACTAATTTAAAGGATTATAAAGTCAAGATTTTTTATTATGCTCTTCAAAATGCTTTTGTTGAAATTCTTTGAAACTCATCGATTTTGAGATATAACTCAGATGGGTTATATCTCGCCCACCTATCTAAAAGTTACGAACGGTAGTGTAGCATATATTACAGAATATTGAAGACGGAACAGAAAGAAATTATTTTCAGCGAATTGGCGTAACATTCAAGAGCACCTGCTGATTCTCCACCGATAGTTATTATTCGTATCCCGATTTTCCTCTCACTCTCATGGCAATCAAGCTCACTGTCTGGTATCATTTTTCTTAAAATGACCCTTGCAAAATTCAGTTGGATAAATTATGAGAGAGCAGAATATGAAACTTGAACTATTCAGATTCTCTTGCCGAGCATTTTTTATATTGGAGATGTTAGAACGTGAGTCAATGAGTAAGTATCTTGGACAGATTACGAGTGACCTTTGAGGTCGTTGGAAGACAATTACCGATTTTTGTTACCTTATGAGTTCACTTTCCACGTTCGCCAAAGGGGGCGCAAAAAAGTGGCTCGATCAATTTTAACGCGCAGGTATCCCACAAAGACGCGTGAATAGAATAAAGATGAGCAATCTAGGCTTCCGACTTCACGAACTCGCGACAAATAACTTTCCGTGAATCTTCGATACGCCGACTCCAGCCCCCCAAAATCGAACGCATCCCGGGTCAAGACTTTTATCTCATTTTGGAAGTCTTAGATAGAGCTTTAGAATCAGCTGAAATGCATTAAGAAATATGAAAATATACCAAAATCATCAGTAAAATGGCTGGAAGATTCACCTCTCATCATGTTTGGACCTCAAAAAGTACGCGGAGAGGTAAACAATTCAACCATTTCCACTTTGTTCAAATCATAAGAATTGATGTTCGCCGGTTTATAATATCTTTTTCTAAAAATAAGATTTTCATTGTACAAAATGAAGAAATACATTAAATTAGCTTCCGAACAAAAAAAATTTGAATTATGATTTAGCTCTCGAAGACATTGGTCTTACAAGACATTTTCATGCTATGATCTTTTATATCTCATCCTAGAAATTATATAGCATAGTGACGGAGGTTTCGAGTCAGCCGAAGAACGTTTCAAGTATTTGAAAAGCCTTCTCAGATCTTCCACTCTTTTTTCGTAAGGTGAAGTCGTACCCGTAATGTCCGTCACCGAAGTGATTCAAAATCGGAATTGATGAGAACGCTCTTCGCTAAAAGTGCACCAATAATTTCTTATCATTAGCGCCAGAACCTCGTATACAAGCGGATTAGCTTACGAAATCAGTTGGATAAATAGGCCTCACTTCCAACAGCTGGTGTATTTCTGATTGTGAAAAAACAATATGTATGGATCACTCACTCTCATAGGTTTTAAGGAAGAACGATTTCGTAATTAACAGATATTCGAATGTATTCTCTCTTAGAAAGTAACTAACTCGTTCGTTACAATATGACAAATAACTAAATTAATATTCTCACTGAAAAAAATAAGTTCATCACTAGGACCAGCGCATTGTCGTTCCACATTTTTCTTAGGCATTATGTACAATATTTTCTCAGTTCAAAGAGAAACCAGACGGTCGTTCTAAGACTTCACAGGTGCACTCACGTTGCCTGCGATTGGGTTCTTCACATTGACTGGTGCTACAGTGGTTGTTGTGGTTGTTGTTGTCGTCGATACAATGATATCATTCGTGAGCGAATTGGATGGCACGTGGAAAAAGTAAAGCATAAACCCAGCAGCAAGTATCAAATGCATCCCCAAAATGGCAGACATATACAGAGGTTTGTGTTGGCCTGAAAAAGAACAAAACATTGTAGCAATCAAATATGACTTGAATCAAAACTATTAAGTGAGATGCTAAGTTGAATCCATCATGAACTTGAAGATTCAATAAAGGATTTATAGAATCTATCGTTGAAATGTAGAAAGTTAATTACCAGGAATGACAGGTAGGATTGACTTTAGTAAAACACCGCCTGATAACACAGTAGCAATTATGACCAATGTCCATTGTAACTGAGTTATCTGTATGGTCCATAAAAATGCCACAGGAATGTAGATTGTGAGAGAGTATCCATAAAGACACAATAGCTCTAGAAGTCCTAGTGTGGTTTCATTGGGCTGAAACAGAAATGAAGTTGATAACTGGTGGATTTTATAGCTCTAAAGTGCAGAATAATTTAAAATCAACAAACCTCAATTAGCTCGTGATCAGTTGCTTGACCTTGAGCTCTTGTCCATAAAAGGGATCCCCATAGTATCAAAGGTAAGAGAAAAGTATAGAGAAGTATACAAGTTGCAGCTTGAGACACAATGTGGAATTCATACTTCCACTGGTGAGTGCCACTGGTTCCATATTGGAAATAATTTGCCAAATTTCCACTGATCCCTATGGCAAAGATCAGAGTCGTACAAACCCAGAATGGCCCATATAGATCTGGATTTGGCCTAATATGCGTCAGTAGATAGTTTTCTGATGTATGAGGAATCATGGACCTCTTCAGTCTTTCGATGACATCGTCTGTGTTGACATTGAAAAACTTTTGATAGTACTCAATTGTCCAGAAGCTCTTCATTGCATTGGCTGAAACACATATCATAGTTGTTGAACATGTACTTTACAAAAGATGAAGAAAGGAGACAGAGAGATCATGTGAGCTCATGAAATATAGCAGAATTAGGAGGGTCTTAACCTTCCAAGTAAAATTAAATAGAATACTTACGATCCTTCTGGTCAGGAAATCCTTCCTGCATCATGCCATCGCCAGAGGGGCCAAAAAGTTTCTGGTTGGGCGTGCCCAAATCAACATGAATTTGCGTTGGCACTGATGTATTTGTGTTGGAATAATCATCGAATGAGATGAACTGCTGATCTCCGGGCTGCATTTTGCCACCAAACGCGATTAGTTATACTTCTTTTTCGTTCAACTTTCCTACATGGCTCAAACGAAATATGCAACACCTGCGTCTTTCGTCTCTTGAAGTCTTCTGCTCCTGTAGCCACAACAAACACCACGTCAGCCGGTGATTGAAATCGGCTAGCGTGAACCCTACCATATCAACTATAGCCGATCGCAATCTTATCAACTGCGGCTAATCGTTTCTGAAAATTTAGAAAAAAAAATCATATTTCCTACACATTTAGAAAAAAACTCTGTCAAAATAAATATAGATCGTTCTGTCAATTGAGAATAATTATTCTCGATTGACAGATATTAAATTATAATACGATATATATAAAATTACATTAAATTATAATCTACGATTGACTGTACCATGCATAAATTACGTTTTTACATCAAGGTAAATTTTCGCAATCCGTGAAGTTTCGCTAAATTTTGGGACTTCTCGTCTTGGTTTGATCTTGTAGAAATTTATTCTGAATAAAGATAGAAAAATCAGGGAAAAAACATCCAATGACGTCAGAAGTTATGGTCATTTTAGCAATTTAGACCGATCCAGAATCACTTATGCGTTTGCGAGAGCCGAAAAACCGAAAATTTCAGCTGCCGACCCGAATTCTATCTTCGCCATTTTTTAAACTCTGTAGAGTCTGAGCCAAAAAAATTTGATGCAGCCAATCTTATCTTACCTCAGCTCATTTAGTTTGTTGTCTCAATTTCTTCGCAATCCTCCTGGAATCGAAACATTTCATCTTGAGACGATTTTACATGATCAAAATACGGATACTCGTTGGTTTGTAGGGGTACCCAATGGAACGCTCTCCCCACTCATAAATCTCACGAGAGCGCACTCTCGAGAAACAAATTTCGCAACACAAAAAAAAAATTTATACCTCAACACATCGTGAATCAAGCCCCAATAAGCTCTAAAATGAGCAAAATTAAGGTAGAAATTTTTCATGTTAAGTTATGAGCAAAAATCCGCTTGGAGGGCGAGTTTCCTTCATGGAAAAATTTATTAAGGCACCAAATAACCTTGGTAAAATTGTATGAGATCAACCCTTCAACATGAAACATACACAGTAACGATGAATTGGCAATAACTTTCATGTGGCTTGATGTAGAAGTCTAGGAAAATTCCAGAAGATTAGTTTAGTTCTCTAAAACTAAAACCCCAAAGGGATTTCTCTTTTTTATTATTATTAACGCATTCTCAACCTCTTTTCGAGGCTATTCTGCGGCATGTACGGTTTTAGGTGGGTTCCGAACTATCGAAACCATCGGAAAGGCACTTGTGAAAATTCACAGTGGTGCCCGCCGAGATTAAAACCCTGACCTTTTGCGTTGAAGGCCAGGACTTCATCCACTAGGCCGGAGAAATCATTTCGAGATCGAGTTTTATAAACCTGCTCGAGGTTAAAAACCCTTAAAAATAAAAAACCCAAAATTTTGACTTTTTGACCTAGTTTTGAACCAAATAACATTTTCCAATTAAAAGAAAATATTTCTCATATACGGGAATAATTCCATGCTGAAAGGGATAATCTTCCTTCCACCATGTACGAAATTTAGTATGTAATCGTCACATCACTTCATTTATAGGTAATCTAATGTCTAGGTAGCTTTTCACGAGAGTCGGATAATGCTAATAATGCTGATGTAGATTGAAACTTTGATCGTTAGGTTCTGTGGCTTTGGATTTAGTTCTAATATGAAAGGGAGACTACTTTTTGCAGTTTTGCACTTTCGGCCAAATCCGTAATCCAAAATTGTGAGCCTTTTCTGGTTATGATTTTGGAGGAGTGCCTTGGATCAGAGCTCGTATTCATGCATGGAAGTTTTCTTCAACTTTCATCGAAATGTAAACCGTTTCAAAGTATCTCAATTTTTTATAAGACCGCGAACACTCAGAAAAACTCTCTTAACATTCCGTTTTAGAAAATGTGCGTAGAAATTTTGTGACCATAGCCGAATGATCACACCGAATCGCACAAAATGTTCAAGTTCTCATACAAAATTAGGATTATCTTTAGAAAAACCTCCATTACTTCATCAATGATATATATAACTTTAGCGTAGGGCTATAACTGACCATGTGTTTCCGTCTTATCTGAGACATGATTCCCTTTCTTCATTTGTATTCGTCTCTCTAAAAACAAATGAATAAACTACTGTGTTGAGATATATTATTCGCAAAATTCAGATCGTGAATGTATGCGCATACACTGAATTCATCATTCGTCAAATATGGTAGGGAATTGAAAGAAATATCAGGCTACTAATCAATATAGTATATTACCAAGCTTTACATCTTAGAACTTTTCTAATACATATTCTGTATTTTCAATTTACATTCAAGAAAATTCTTGATTCCGATGAATTTGCTTTTTATATAAGCATTGATGAATCATCAGATCAGAAAGGCAAGTTTACATCAAGATTTTTTTACTTCAGAGTTGAAAACACTATTCGTTTTCAGGAAATAATGTTTCTCCTCATTTGAGGAAAATTTGTGCATATTCATCCACATTAAAGAAAACACAGAAATTTCTAATATTCTCGTTCAATCGAGAGAGTTGAACGTTCATGAAAATTCTAGTGAGTTTGATCTTGCTCAACAAACTCACATATTATAAAACTTGTATCAAGGATCTCAAATTATGTTATAATCTACAATATGTGCATCGCTCCAGTTCAGACTTCAGTGACTGATAATTTTTATACAGCATCCTTACTTCATTACACTCAGCTACCTCTATAAAAATTATGAAACTCGAAGAAAAATACAAATATCCATCCTTCTCATTCTTCTGCATGACTTTGAGATATTTTTTTCAATATTCTCTCTCCATGATCAAAGAAGTTTTGATCATTACACAAAATATTTTTTTTTGTCTCAAACTGCTTCACCTATTGCCTTTTTTCTGAGTACAAACATGAGCTTTTCATTTTGTACTTCAATCGTAAAATTTCGAGACACGCGTATTATTTCGGGAATTTTGGTAGAACTGTATCTTTATCATTACCTGGACCATATTTTTTAACCATTCGTCCATTACTTGCATGTTCTACAAAATATATAGAAGTATCTTGTGATACGTCTAAATGTCTTTGGTTCTCGTCAATACTTTTGCGGTGATTATAACACCAATCAAGTTTAGACTTTGTTTCTGGCAGTATAATATGAGTACAGGAGACGTTTAGTGATGACATTTTCATTGCATTGATTTCCACATTTAGATGTTTGAATCGATTAGAAATTTCAATTGGGGTATTGAATTATATGCGAGACTATCGCGTGATCGTAGAAATAGGCCATGAAATAGATGACGGCGGGCACAGACCATGAGTAACATGACTCCACTAACTAAGATTTACACTCAAGTACAGACTGCTATCCGCTAACACGGAGACAAAAGCTTTCTACACCAAATTTCACTGTGAAATGAATGTTGATATTCCAGAAACAATATCTGAAGGACAGACATTTTATTTTCCTTTGAACCATAAAAAACTTTATAGAAAAGGTGAATCTTCTATGGAATAGGGATATCAACCATGCTCCAAGTATGACTATATTCAAGGGGTATCTAGAAAATGCTCCAATCCTAAAGTACAAAAATTGATGTCCATTAGTAATATCTCTTCATTGTCCATTAGCAAGCAGGATTGTTCAGTTAGTGAAAATTGACTCCAACATTATAACCCTGTGAAACCAATCTAACTGTAAGTGAAGGATGCACGTATAGTCGCTTTGACCGGCGTCAATCTGTCCCCATGGATTGAAGCGTATTTTTTTTTTTTTTTAAACCAGCGAACAGAATGTTACCCATGGTCGGCATCTATCGCCCATTAGATAACGGTCTAAAATTTATCCATCCCAAACTTTCCGGTTGATTCACAATGTTCCCGACTAAGAACAAGTGAAAATCTGCTCTCATTGGTCGTTATTTTTCGCCACTTTTAATCATTTCCAACGTGTTTCTAACATATGTGGTCTAAACTGATATTAAGATAGGACTTCTACGTATCAAATAGTTTCAGTGAAAAATTGCTCACAAATCTTAATGCATAAGTAAATTTGTCATGAATAATATCATCTTGAAAATGGTTTATACCAGGCCAAAATCTGATAAAAAAATATGCGAAAAATACAATGGGTCTTGACAATTTTGATTCATGATTGTAGAATCTCTTAGGAAAAGTCTGGTATAAATCATGAAAACATTTATAAATGCACGTTAAAGAATACATATTATTTCAACTTTACAAAACACTTACTTTCATTGGGTTTTTACTGTGCTATTGACATTTTGAATACTTCCGAGGAAATATAGTACATGGATTACAGAGATCTCATTCGTTTCAATTGAAACGTGTTTCATGAGTAAAAACGGTAATTTGTTTCAGACACACTCGATGCTTGTTCTTGGAATTGAAATTTTACAATTTCATGACTTCAAAAGGTCTCAGTGGTGATAAAGAATGATCTTCTGGTCGCGGCATTTTTCGTGGGGCCGCGATTTCATCATTCCGAAATATATTCGGATGAACTGATTTTTTAACTAGCCTGGTGAAGAATCAATCATTATCAACGACAGGCATTTCCACGCCTTAGCGTTGAATTCTGTAAATATCAGTTATTGTTATGACATCACCTATTTATCAGAAAATAACTATGTAGAAACATATTTTGTCAGGGTCTCAATTGACCAGGATCTGGACTGCGAGCCCTCCTCTGATACTTCAAAAACTTTTTCCGGATCTCTTTATCGCAACCGCATTGTATTTCATCGAAAAACTCACGTCACTCCTTTTTTTGCGATGAAAACTTTGTTCTGTAGGTCGGTGATCCGTCCCACTCAGACCTACAATATTGTACAAATTCAATCTCTGCCTTACATCTAAGTCAAAGATTCATCTCTTGAGAAATCCCGCCGAACTCCTGGCATTATCCAAGTTATCACTGAGCCTGTTTTATCAAAAGTTCATGTTCCTTTACACAATAAATACATTGCTGAAGAAGTCGCCAAGAACTGGTAACATATTGCACTTGCAATATCTCTTTCAAACTTCCACCGCTGATTGTTTCACTCGTCACTATACAAAAGCGAATGGCGGCTGTCTTTGCCGTAACCAAACGCGTCATTCGCGTAAGATGCTCTTGACTGTTCAGCTCCGAATACAGCAGCCACGCTGCTTTGGCAATCATGCAGCCAGAAGGTTTTTTATGTTCTTGGGAGTATTTTCCTCATTCAAGTGCTTGGTAGTGTAGCGTAGTGCATTCAACAAGCCTTCACTCTTGCACGGCGGCTGATCCTTCAGTAACTTTACGCAGCCCTTGACCTATGAGCCCAAAATGAAAAGAACTCTTAATAATCTCTTCGCCTTAATTTGGAGCACAAAAAATTCAAGGGTAGCGGAAGGGATCTGGATATTTTTTTAATTTTTTCTATGCTCACAATATCTTTCCAATTAGAACTTTACTCAAAATTGTCTGAATATTTACAGGTGATTGAGAAAAATATCTTTTGAGGGATGTTGATTCACCGTTGAGAAAATTTGCCAGGAAAATCATTGAATGATCACCAAAAATGATCTGACATGCGAAGTACTTTACTCAAACTTCAAAATAATACATTCGCGACTGATCTTGAGAGTATGGACCCAGGGCCAAATTCTGCGTGAGGCAAGTGAGAGAGGGTGGTTTGGTTGGAGGAAAGAGGTTTTTTTTGTTAAATCGTGTGACTCGAGGGTATTGTGTATAAGTAAAGCTAATATATAGGAAATACGCTAGGGTACTTATAACATTGGACTTACATCAACATTTGAACCTTTGACAAAGGCACCTTGTGGATGTACGTGGTCATACAAAATCACTAATCCAACCATGACCCTCAAAACAAATAACTGTGTCTCTTCACGTTGAAATTGCGCCAGTAAATTCCTATTCGAAAGAAATGATCCATCAGTTGTATTACCATTGAAGATGATACCACGCATTATGCTAGAATGTTCGTTAATTTACTTACGGGTTTTCCAACATCCTCAGACAGACTTTCGCCATTGTGCCCAATGTCTCCGTAATATTTTCCCTGGGTATATCTTCATTCTGTAATAGAAACAGGACTCAAATTAGCCATATAGGTAAACTGATTCGCAAACTACCTAGAAAATCTTTGTCATGTATATTGGGCAGTGACAGATCGGCCAAATTTTGCTCGATTCTTTGAAAGTTTTTACCGAGACTAATGAATTTTTTTGACGTACTCGTATTTTTACCTTCATCCAATAGGAACATTCGAAATGTGAGGCTGTCTATAAAGTATGGAATGTTCTTGCACGAATTCCATGGGGTTAATCAGGGAGGTGCTGGTTATCGAAATTTTGAAGAAGAAAAATGCGTAAAGTATGGGATGCTCAAATCGAGCGCTGCCTGCGATAAAGCGATAAAGCCAAGAGGGTTGTCCAATCCGAATTTTATCACACCATTCAGAGCAAAACTCATCTTTATAATTTTCATAAATTGCGTATGGAATTTGAGTAATGATAGAACTTTTGCAATTTTGAAAGCGAGACATGGGAGGATCGCGATCGACCATTTGTTTCGAAGAGAAAGAATCAAGGTTGCTTTTGTGTTATGATTTACATCATTAACGACCCGATACTCTTTTTCCTCTTCCAGATTCTGCATGAGTCTGACGTGAGCTCTTCAAACAAAAAAATCCAGCGCATCAAACGAAAGATACTCAAAAAACACCAAGAAAAAGGACTCACATCCAGGAGGAAGTGACTAGTGGCGTTGCTGAGGACGCGCAGCATGGGCGTCGCGTGCGCGTAGAAGAGGGACATGCGGTTGGCGAGTTCGTTGCCCACGACGAGGTCGCCGTCAGTTGCGCTTTCCTGGCGAACGAGCGAGGCCCGGGTCAGGGTGCGCCTGTAGTAGCTAAAGTCGTTCTGGATCGCGGGCGTCTTCATCTTGAACTCGTCAAACTTGAGCACGAACTCGAGGATCTCGGCGAGCTGCTTCACCAAGGCCTGTTGCGTCTCCAGATGTTGCGTAGGTGACAGGTTTCCCGAGCACAGCTGGCCCAAAATTTTTGGCACTACCAGCTCTGCGACAAGATAAAATTTCATTAACCTCTGAAAGTTATTGTCTGAAGGCTTCCAATTCCTGATTTTCGTGGACTTGAATCAAATATGTAGTTCACAACGGTTGGTCTGACGAAGATATCGAAAAATCTTTCCAACAACTTTTCTACCTTGACTTTTCACCTGCTCCGTAGCTGAATGTTGACATTGAATCAATTCATAGATCAAGAGTCCTCGAAATACGACAATATAAAATAGCCCGGTAGCCTAGTGGTAGAAACGATATCACAAAATGAGTTCATTTGTAACTGATCGTACGACCACTATGATTTACATGAAATTCCGAAGATGAGATCAAGATTGAACGTGTGGCGATTATGGAAGAAAGGAATCTGAACCTCAATTTTATAAAATTACCACCATCCGAAGAATCTTCGTTT
>JAPYYZ010000680.1:0-23457 GCA_030522705.1 Eretmocerus eremicus
GGCTGTCTATCATATTTTATCGCGCGAAAATTTAGCTTCAACTTATGTAATATAGTACGAATACATCTGAATCCAATACTGGCTGCAAAATTATGCAACTTGATGCTGTAATCTACACATCATCATTTTCCAGACAAAATTATCTCACAGTTCTCCAAGATTCCTTCATCAATAATAGCCCCGCCTACATCAATTTTCCACAATAACAAATGCTGATTCCAAATCATCATTTGAATTACGAAAAACCCGTCTAAAATCGTGAATATGAATGCTTGCAGCTACAGAAGAATATAAGCACTTTGATCGTCTGCATTATATTTGCTCAGGTCACGGTATTCAAATCGCCTCTGGCTATTTCAAATAATGCATCAGTCGCGTGTATTTTATTGCACAAATTTTGCGATGAACATATGGAAATCCTAAACTACACACTCCATCGACTCAAAACGGCACCCGAAAGATTCAAGAACAGTCCTGATCCCAAATTATTGAAGTACTCACCATCTGCATGGTTGTTATGTATTTCTTCCACCAGAGATACTTTTGGAACTGAGGTCCAGCAGCCGCAAGCATGTAGTACGAGTACATGATGATGTGCACAAAACTGTTGATGACGCCTGCAAAAGAGTAGATTATAAGAGCATTGTTTACTCATTCACGTTTCCGTGTGGGTATTACACGATAAGTCGAATTAAAGCATTGAAGAGAATCGCTATGAACATAGTATTGCACGCAAGTGTATTCGTGACGAGGATGATTATACAGCGTGGCTCTTTATCGGTGGACTACTAAATAACTCTTATGTCACAGTACTTGCATTGCTTTAGGAACGCTCGATCTTTCTCGATGCCAAGTTACGCTGATAGAAGCCACACGTAAGAAATTTGGTATGTAACTGTCCAAAATTTTCCGAGAAGTGGAGGGTTTTGAGTTGCTTTAGATCAGAGTGAGATTACCATTATCTTTTTATCAATATGAAATTACAACATGTACATTGATAATGTTCCAATATCATTCTGTCGTGACTCAATCAACTGTTCAGTTTGAAGAGTCAATACAAAGATGTTTTCAGAGTTTCCTCGCATGCTCTATTCACAACTGGATAGTATAAGGTCTGAGGCTTATTCTGTAACTTCTTCCAGCATGATCCTTTAAGGCGAAAGCAGCAGTGCTAGATCAAAGGAAATAATCGCAGTTTCTTGTGCGTGCGCAATGATGCTAAGCTCCGAAACCCAATCAGTCAATAGCCAGGTGTGCAAAAATCACTTCAATGAGCCTTCATCAGAACCACGAGAATTTAAAACTGAAAGAATCAGTGAAACCATGGTGGGAACACAGACTCAGATTCAAAGGATATCTGTGATTTTTATATTTTACACTGGGAGAATAATAGTTCTGATCCAAATCTACTGAAATAACCTCTGAACAGACTGTTTTGGAGATGATCTTGCAGGCTATTGATTGCATGATATTTCAAAGAATGGTTCGCGCATGCAGACTTTTCTAAAATGTAAATGTCACAAGAGTCGAAAGTTTTTTTATATTCCATGGATTGTTTTCAACAGAAGGATGTCCTACTTAATCATGACCGAGTCGTTCACAAAGTATCGTAAGATCGTTATCTTACCTATGAATGTACCGTGACCACCAGGGTAGTATTTGGCTGCGCCCCATCCGATCATCGGCATCACCGTATGGTGGTACATATGCAGGAACGTTATTTGTCTGTCCTTCTTACGAAGCACAAAGAATATCGTATCCAAAAGTTCTGTCACTTTAGCTAGGAAATATATATAGACTCCCCTCGCTACCTGCAATCATCATCATCATCATTGAATCATTCAGCTCGTACAATCGAATTTCCCAAAAGAATCGTGAGAAAATGAAAATGACTTACCCTCATTGCGTGAGGCGTTTCGGAGAAGTCGACGGGTTCGCATTTCCAGCTGTAGTGCCTGAGCCAGGCGCCATCCAGAGCCTCCCAGACCAGCCAAATACTCAAAAGGACTTGGATAAAATTATAAACGACTAGAGTTTTTTTCAGCTCGAATGGCTTGCGGTGCTCCATCTGACGAGGTCCCCATGACAGGACAAAGTACAGATAGGCGGCGAGTATACCGATACCCGGTAGCGGCGAGCCGAGCAGGAACCAGTCTCGTGTCCGGTGATCTGTCAATTTTCAATTTTGAATTCATTAAGCTCTGATTGTCATCGAGTTTGGGAAATTGAAAAATGAGCATCCTCACAAGATGATTAGTCTCTGAAACTCATGATCTTTCAAGTAGTCTGGCTAGACTTGGGTTAGCTGATTGATCAGCGTTCATTCATTTTATACCATCAGAGTGAGATGTGTTGAAAGGATTCTTTAATCTTCTATGTCAACACTCCAGGTGAGAATTTAACGCAATTTATGAGGCAAAGAAGAATCCCAATGCCTTTTAACTTGGAGGTATGTCAGTTCTCGAAACATTGGAAAAGAGGGAACGTGGAAAAATTTTTATGAACAAAGGTAGTTTTAAATGACAAGGTATGATCTCTTCAACCGATTACCTACTGAAGACTTACCAGACAAATCCCAGAAAACATGTCGGTAGAATTTGAGCAGCGAGTTACTTGAATTGGTAAGATCACCACTGTCTAGGCTAGAGATGTTCATTTTGATAAAACCTGTAAGCATAAAAGTGAAAGAAACACATCAAATACAGCAAAGAAACTATTCCCAATTCATCATGAGAGTAATTAAATTTTCAAGGATATTGATGAAAAAAGTCATCGAGTAAAAATAGCTGGATTGTTGCTAATCCGACGGATCGGATCTTGAAAGAAATTAAGTAACTTATGCAAACGGATGCATCTACTAGGGCATTGATGAATATATCAGCTCGTTTCCGAATTCTTTGAATATCTCTGAGCTGATTCCAGGATTCTGTGGAAGTTTATGACTCTCACACATCTTCTCGTGATCAGTGGACAAGCCGAACTTTTTTTATTCAGGTTGATATGAGAAAATTGTCAGTCTGTGATGCCAGTAACACTCTTGTAACTATAAAGGCATCAAAGTGTTAAAACTCTGCAAAGAGCATGGTAAAATACGCTTGATGTCGCAACTCGAATGGATGCTTTTGAAAGGCCAGCCTGCAGAAAATGGGTCAGGCAAAATTGAGCGATCGGAATGCAGAAAATACCTAGTCCGGCCACTCCGTTTCCCTCCTTTTTTCTATCTCTGCGGCGAGCGGTCGCAATCGTCCAAACCTGTACAAGGTGGATATCTTGGGAAATGCAATGTAAACGTCTGAACACAAGTGTGGACGTATAAATAACTAGTATCAGCTTACCCAATCGAGACAAAACTCGGATGAGGTACATATTAAAGACGCTCTGCATGCTTTCACTGTTCAATATTTACAGTATTTTGCTGGTAATGTGGATGGTCTTTACAGTCTATGGATTGAATAATTTTCATACATTCCGAACCTGGTAATCGAGGCTAGCTTTTTTATTGGCACACTCTGAAACGCGGAGCAAATTAGTCGTAATTCTTCCTGAACAAGTATGTCTCTCTTCACCGTTACTCTTCCTCAATAAGCATCGCCTACGGCTCGCGTGAGAGAATCAAATTGGAATCTTCAAGCGCGCTCAAACTACAACACCCGGCACACTGATCTCTCCATGTATTCGCGATTAGAAACTGAACAACGTTGAATTATATACTTCCACAGATTCTTCCTAGTCACATTACACCGCGAGATATTTTATTTTATAGATTGTCTACTCACTCTTTCTCTCATTTCTTCTGCATATTGACTGATCATGAAAAATCTTTATATCACAACAAACCTCATCAAAAGGTCGGAAACGTGAGACTAAAATTTAGTTTTTGACATTCTTTGGAACTGGCGTTATTTTACACTAATGATGCAGTACACCGAATCTTGCAAAATTAATATTGATGAAAGTTGATGGATACTAATATTCAAATCTTCATATACATGATTTGACTCCTGGACTCCATTCCCCCCTCCACCGAGATCTCGGAAACGCGCACCTCCAAATCTTGCCACGCAATTTTTCCATCTTCATTTGGTTGGATTATGAGAAAATAAGTGGTTTTGAACAATCAAAAATAATTCATCATTTCTTAAAACGAAAGTATTGGGTTTCGCAAGATTCATTTTTTTCCTTGACTAATAAAAGTCACGCAAAAAATCAAACGTTCATTTTTCTCGTCTTCATTGAACCTTTAAAATTGTTTTGCTTGAAATCATAGGACTCGTTGTGAGCTAAATTTTTACACGCACAATACTGAAAAATAAAATTAAGTGTACCTAATCTCCCCCTCCCACGTCCCCGTCACCTTTACCGACAGCTTTTTACGCTACTCAACTAAATATCCAACGGCATTAATTGATCTCTTTCCTACAGTATCCAGTACATTAGACAAGAGTCGATTTCCAAAAATCTAACGATCTCTGTATACACAAGGAATACATTGGATCACAAATGGAGGCCAACAACCGAATTCCGGAAGGAAAGAGAAAAGCGAGAATCCTTCAAAATTTTCATTTTCACGCCTTTCTTCATATTTTTACTCAAGAAACACGTATCTTATGAGCCAGGAATGCGTTTCTGACTTCAGGCAATTTCTGTAGCGAAAGAGTTGGAAAAAATCTAGAAGTCTCACGAGACAAAGTAATGATTCATTCCATATCCTCTGGTTGCTCGGATACGACATCAAGAAGGAGTAAATTTTCCTACATCAATTATTTTTACCCTGATCGAGCTCGTTTTTATGGTGAAGAGCGTCGATATTTTGTTACAGAAGAGTTGCTATGGAATCATCGTTAACCGATTCACAAACGATCGAGAAAGAGTTTTCAGTGCACGAATACGTGCTCAATGGGCATGGACTGGTCTCCCTTTCAGAATATCGACTCAGATCTCCGTCAACACCCGTACGACGCGAAAAAATCATTTTCACGCCATTACATAGGGATTCCTTCTCTGTCAGTAATACCTCACTACGTGTCGACCAAACCAAGTAGGGTAGAGATCTGCTTTTCAATCCCAAATCGCTCATCACGTGCGCCCACTCAACACCGCTGAATGAAGCTCGGACTATGCTCGCCACTCTACGCTGCGCAGATGTACTTACTCGAGAGGCGAGCCTCATTGAGAGATCCATAGAAGACGCGGCGAGTGCATTGACTGCGCGAGCGCTCATGAAGCTGCGATCGAAAGAAAAAAAACGGAAGAGTCTGCTCTGTGCCTATACGATGCTCAAACGGAACGGGACGTGCCTCCCAGGACCATAGCCTCCTTTCTCGGTGCGCGATCGCGTGTGTGAGTGAGGATCCGTACGTATACAATACACTAGACGACGCCCATACTCGAGAGCCGAAGCACGTGCTACACGCGATAAATGTGTGTCACGCATCTCGCGCCATGGACCCTCTATTCCCCTGTATACATGCACTCGTCACGCGCGATACCTGTTGGCAAGTAAGCCAATGCACCGACTCTTCCGCACTTGCGACGCGTTCTCCAGGCAAAGCTCCGAAGCTCTCCGAGAGCCGGTGCCGTTTAGCGAGTCACGAGGAGCCAAGATCAGATCTATTGGTGGTAAGCGTGTGGCGGTGCGCCTGATGAATTGACGCTACTATCGCAATCAATGAAGGGTCGAATCACGAATTTCTATTGGTACATTTTTTTCCATGGTCTATTACCAGTATTGTTCACGTGGTACCCAATACACACGCACAGCGCGACGGCAGCCCTCGCGATTTTGAGAAAAATTTTAATAAATACAACATAAAATTATGTGCTGAACCGCGATGCTGAGGGCCGTTTCTGGAAAACCCGTATTTATGATGAAAACTACACACCTAAAGTGTGACGAGAATTTTTACGAAGATGAAAGTACGCCTCGGTCGACACTCCGAAGAATTGCATCTGTTTTCCTCTTGGATAGCGATTTTTAACACCAAACACTCATTTCCCTCTCTTCGCTCGGGAGATTATAGACTGTCTCACTGCTCGAAATGGGCAGAAGTGCACAGGCCCGGAATAAACTAATTGATCGCTGAGAAATCAATCTTCCCACAATTCTGGTAATAATTTCATGGAAATCAATCGCTGACCGGATGAATTTTGTGGACTTCGCGCTTTAGATTCAAATGACGAAGCGTTATTCTAAAATTTCCTACAAAGCTGCAGAGATTTTCCTCGGTCTTAAATCTTTTGGCCCTACTCAGCTTTATTAGACTTTTTTGTCGAAACGTAAAAACTCGATTGGTGAGTATTTATGGAGATACGTGTGATGTTCACGACTCCTGATTAACTGATACCAAAAGTTTCCTCGTTCCTCATTTCGTGGAAGCTGGAGATACCATTTAAGTGCAAAAGATTCAGAAAGAGATAACCATCCGATATTTGAGGATCCCCAATAGATATTGACAAGAAAGAATAATTATTAACGCTGCTAAATTCTCGAGAAATCAAAAAATGATCGTCAGTCGATTGGCCATGGAATTTTTACTTGATTTAACTCTTGAACTTCACAGTCGTCATTCATCATCCGCCGAATTTTTTCATTGAAAAAAGCAAACTTTTCATACGTGCTAGAGTGATGTAATCAATTTTTGATCATTTTGCGTGAGCTCCTGCACTTTTGAGGTGTAACATCAAAGAGCTAAAAAAAATTTTTTCCCAAACCGATTATTTGGATTTTACTCGTTCCAGACATTGAATTTAGTCTTTCAAATAGAACTGTCACAGTTGATTAATTATCATCAGGTTCCAGGAAAAAGTTGTACGACAAAGTACTAAAGCTCTACCAAAATTTCATTGCTTCATTCTCAAGACCAAAGGGCTTACAATTTTCAAAATAAAAAATTGACTCTCCCAAAGGAACCCCTGTATACATTTGTCCATCTCACTCAAGATGTTCTGTTTCTGCTGATCTGTTAGATCCAACTCACAAAAGAATAAAAACTCAAAAATTAGTTCATATTTGAATCAAAATACTATCCTTGAGTATAAGATATTGTGACTCACATGAGTTCATGGCTCCCTCCCATCCATAACAAGCTGCCTAATATCATTCCGGAATGAATCTCACAGGCTAAACAAGAATACCGAAGAGGAGAAAATTCAATCTCCAAACAATGAATTTAAAACCCAAATTTTATCCATGATTAACGCTTGACGGCCTCATTATTAATCCGAACGATCCTGTGCCTCGAATCAGTATACGCAGTCCGTCACTTTCAATGCGCCAGTCATGATCGAGTATATCGTATCATCATTACTAGGCTGCGATAGAGGCAATTGCGAGCAAAAAGAGCTAATTCTGTTGGTAGATGCAGCCAACGTACATTGAATTGCTAATTTTTAACGCAAAAGTGTAAAAAACTGCGCAATTCGGTGAACGGATATGCTTGCCCGCTACGAAAGGTTACAACACTGGAAACTTTATGAGTTTAGCAAGTCATGCCAAATGTCAAAAACCTTCCAATCGAGGCAGGGGTGGGGATCGTGTCAATGCCTCGTATTTTCATTCATTGGTCGAGTAAATTGTGCTCAAATTCCGTCAAAATAATTCCCTCTGAGTAATTTGATGACAGACTGTTGCTTATACACTGAATTTCATTGTAATGCTGATTTGAGTCGACAAAGATCCACAAAGATCACAATGTAGTGAATAAAACTACATTCATCATCATGCGAGAAGACCTAATGAGGATGAATATCAAATCAAAGAGCTTATCATGATCTCTTCAAGCTAGTTTTTACCCTATCGTTCGCGATGAACAGAAAAAGTGTTTACACTCGTAAATGACGTTACAAATTCTAATCATTCGAGGTGGATCTAGATTTTTTTCGTATACGATATGAAAATATTGCAACCTCTATTAAAAAATTGATTAATACCTCATTTTTTCAAAAATCATAGAATTCAAGGTTATTAAAATATGGCATTCATAGTCCAAATATATCCTTACTAACGTTCATAATATGAACTGACTCGATCATGGCCAATCCCTCACTGAAAATAGTCTCTAGATAACAGCATACGCATTCAGAAGGTACCTTTACAATACAGTTACAAAATTCCTCGGACGATGCAATATTTGATATTCAATTCCTAATACACGGCGACTCATTCCTTTCTCTTACTTTGACTATTTTCTGGAGTTGAATCTACTTTTGCCAGATGTCAGACACCTTGGACAATCACAACATTCTAGCAAAACGGCTCTGATCGACAGAAAATTCAGGCTTTTACTCACCACGTTGTACGTTCTCTTGCTTAGAAGAGTAGGAAAAAATTTGAACTTTTTCATCCTATAAAAAAGACTTCACTTAAATGACTTCAAAAAACAATTGAAGCTGCTTATAGAAACACTGTATTTTATCATAACGGAGTTCCTCGGTCTGAACTAATTTGTGATATTTACACTGGATCCCACCTTGCGGAAAATAAGAATGAGTAATTTGTCACCAAGAATCTGTGGATGCCTTTTTATAAAAGATCATTCTCTCGAAAGTTGATCTGTGGTGTCGCGATTTTCCGAGCTGCACGTATACTCAACGCGCTCACTCTCCCCGGCTCTCGGCTCGAAAAGTCCGGCAAAGCATCGCGTTCACGTTCTTGATTACTACTCGGAAAAGACAGGCCTCCGAACCAGCGCTTCCCGCCACGCTTTCTTCACTATCATTTCTCTAGTCATTGGAAGAGTCTCGCGCTGGCCAATGCATACACGCGTGCGCGAATATATAGGAAATCACAAGTGTGTATCCTTGCGCGCAAGAGTATGTGGTAAAGATTTTTCTTTCAGAACTAGACCTACCATGAATGAATGGAATAATGCAGTCTGAATGGAAGCGCTATAGCAAAGCAATATTCTGAGCTAAGATCTGTCGGGAAAATTTAACGATGATTGAAAGTTTCCCTGAGCGTCAAACTGTCGTGTTTTGCTCAATTCGCAGTTTGAATGAGAATTCCATTATTATTTCAAAGATTCTTCTAATGGTAACTAAAATCCAAGGATTTGCAAATGATCTTAACATTCTTATCAACCGATCAAAGAGTTTCCAGAGGTACTGAAACTATTTATAAGATTCTCATCGAAATCACTCGAAATCAATCGTGGAGGTAAAAGCGAGATTCCATCATGAGCAGTATTTTAATGATCAAAATGCAGCCAAGGTTCTGTATCAAAAACTTCAGAACATTACACTTAGATCAGATGACAAAACATCTTGCCGAAAGAATTTCCTTCTCTTTGGCAAATAGTTCACTCGATACTTTACAGTCCATGTTCGGATACCTATACTGCCGCAAGGAAAGTAAAACGACTGCCCAACACAAAATGTCACAAGCCTTCAATCGATTCCTCTCTACTTTTTTTTATGTACGTATTCTTGTGCCCATGATTGAATTCCCTCTACTTATCGAATAGGAGTGAATTTTACATATACAATGAAAGATGAAAAATTGTACTCACTTTCTTTGATAATGAATTCAGATCAGGTGGACAAAGCGTAAAAAATCTCTCTGATCAAATGTACCTACGCATCTTCATCTTCACCTTTTTACTCACAAAGAATCTTATTATGTCACGTAGACAATATTTCTATAGAAATAAAAGTTTATTCAGAGCCATGAAAATTTTCTTGAATACTCGTAGCTGGGGGAGATAGGCGCAGAACAAATTTGCGAAAACGATGATATTAAAAACTGAAAATCCTCCGGAATAACGCTTCGTGTTCTTTTTATTTCCAACGTCAATGTGGCCATTGAGCTGTCAAATGATGACACAAGAAGAGCTTCACCTTTTGCGTAACTCAGAGGCAATCCTCTCTCATTCTTTCTACCTCGTCAAACAAATTTGCAACATCGCGGAGATGCTAGTAAAACCACTTCATGGTAAATCACTTTTTCTTGCACACGTCCATAGTAATACTCTCCAGCGTCAAATCTCGTTTTGAATGAGCTCTTTTATGTTGTATTCATTACCAGAGTGAGATCATCCTTCGCAAATGAAAATCATGGAAAAATCACGAAAGCCGCTTTCTCCCACACGGCACAACGAGTGCTAATGGATCGCTCGTGCCTCGGCGATGAATTCCACACTGATTACGAAATTGGCCAAGCCATAGACCGAATTCGCTTGAACAGTCGTCAGTGTTGTATTTGCTCGTAAAATTAATTCAAAATCTCAATGAGGACTTTGACAAAATGAATCAGACGGAGCGGACTCGGATTGATGACCGCTAGCGTGAAATAGGCACGAGGAACTAGGTGGGTTCGACGAACTTTTCGCAGAGGATCGAGTGAGGAATGAGGAACTCAAAAACTAGGCGAGGATATAAAAAATTGGCCGGCGAGGTCAACACGGCCGGATTTCAGACGCAAATAAGAGATCGAACATTGAACTAGGATAAAGACGACAGAGCTAGATACCGTTAAAAATTACGAAGCCAAGAATCGATAAAAGATGATGATATAGGGAGTCGAGTTCGCGAGAGGAATACAGAATTTCATGTAAATAGAGATATAAGGTCGAAACGTAGTTGGATGGGTGATCTCTTGAGAATTCTCTACTGGGGATGTAAATGATGCAACAAAAAGTAGTGTTGAACCCTGATAATACACTAATAGGAAAATGTCTCCATACCAGAAAAATTTCATACCTATATTCAGCCTGGGCACCACATATGAACCACTCATTGAATTTGAAAACAATTGCTTACGCACAGAGTGGTATATCTAATCCGAAACAGCAGTTTTTTTCCCAAAGATCCTCGATTTCCATAATATTTTTCCCAGTCGAAATACTGGTTACTAGGTTCGACCTTCTAAACGCCAATCTATCCCTAATGCAATTGTGCAAGTTCCTCCCAGCAATTCTCCAAATCACACTATGAATTAGTTTAGATAGTCGAAAAAAAAAAACTGAATAAGAAGAGAACAAATAGTGCTCTCCCATAACATAAAATGAGGGCAAGAGCACGACGACCAAGCATGTCTGGAAGGTGGACGGAAAACATCAGAATCGAAATCACTCAATTCATCAAGACGGGATCTAGCCATTGATTACGATCAATGCAACCAAATAGTCAAAATAGTGAGCAGAGGCGAGAACGTGTAACACCGAGAGTCGAGACCACATGTCTCCGGTGCTTCGATTGCACCCGCGCACAGACGCGAGTCCGAGCGCTACCAAGCTTACTATATACATTCGCTCATGCAGAATCGAAAGTGCAGCGTCTAGTATGTAGGGCGCGACAGGTGCGCCCGGTCCAGCGGCTCGGACACTGCGCACACTCTTCTGTATAAACGCGCGCGCCATAACCGGCCTCGCGCTCGAGACATTGCGAAAGCGCATATGCCCAAGCAGATCTCGTAGTCGCCCGATGTTTGCCAATTCCAATGTACTCGCCTATGCATAATTAAACTTCGAATCGGTGGCCTTGGCGCTCAGTAAGTAAAACGGATAGAGTGCTATACGGTTTGGGGAAATTTGAATTTCCCGCCAGTCCGGGCTCACGCGACTTTGCTTCAGATTCTACGTTCGCTCTTACAAGAGCTGAATTGGGCGCCGGGGATATGTATTGACTTTCATGAGGGTGTTTTCGTGAGACAACGAAGGCATTTTACACGTGGCTCGTGGATTTGGGCGTATTCGTAGAAGTTCGTTTGTTCATTACGTATATAGGCGGCGATGAGCGCGTGTAATCGCACGTGAATGCATGGCGAATGAGCTCTGGGGCCTTTTGAATGCGACGATGCAAATGTCGGGGGTCTATCGATTCGACCGGCTGAGCTTTACGTAATGATCGCGTTCGAGCGCGATTGAAGAGGATTGTGAGTGATTGTGCCTCGCGGCATTTACTTATTATGCGAGAGCTTTGCCCAAAATCGATGTGCGCGTAGATTTGATTGCTTTGAGACGTGAGGACGTTCTCACGATTGGTGTTCTCACAACTAATTGATCTGCAGTATTATGTGATCTGCCGCAATCGCGTGTTTGAGCGATTTCGATGTTTTTGATGACGCAATCGATCGCCTCGATTGAAGATATTTGAACTCACGGTACGACTCGATTTTCGGTTCAATTGTGCCAAATAGAGCCTTCTGAGCTAAAACATTGATTTAAATAAGCTAGATAGAGTCAATAGTTTTCTACCTTGGCAACTCGTACGACATGACCGGTCGAAACATGAAAAGTTCCAGAATACTGAGCACCCCAGAAAATAGTATGTTAATGTCCATTTTTTCTGATTTATCATTTAAACAATGAGGTTACTGCGCCGAGAACAAATTTGGAGAAGTTTAGTTCAATGAACCCAGATTACCATTCCTTCAAAAAGACATGAATGATTCACGTTCTCACAATCTTTCCACTGTTACTTGTAAAATTTTACTGGTATCTATTGAAATCCATCTGATTATCTTGCCGGTTTCGCAAGAATGACAATCATAGACTATTTCATCAAATAGTTCGATACGAATTCTCAATCTCGTATTCATTACGATCGAATTTTCATTCGTCACTCAATAGAAAGAAAAATCTACTTTGTGGAAACCTTCAGCCTCTATGAAGTCTTATTCTGATCTTCGACAACAAGATTCCTCTCATGCTGGCTCAAGATCTTGCTGTTTCACGATTTTTTCGAATGTATCGACATTTGAATTATTCATCTTTTTCCAATTCCATAAATTACCCGACTTTTCGAATGAAGGTGAAGGTTATCGAGAAACATTAGATATGCACACCATATACTCATTCACGTATCCGATATATGGTAATCACTTGTATGAGCATTATGAAACACTCATCACCAAGTTCATCACAACTTTTTGATCAACGATAAATTAAAATACGCGTGCCCGTCACGTATCAGTTCTTTCCATTCCGAACTTATGGACAGAAATTTCGCTAGCAGCATGTCTAAATGAAAATAACTCGCTTATCTCATCCCAATGGAATAAATTATCGAGATCCCGTCAAGGACTTTCTATCCAAAATGCCGAGCATTATCCTCACGTATCTCAAATGATATCATCTTCAAATGCTATTAACTGGTTCCGAAAAAAAATCTCCATCTTTATTCGCATAAAAATCGTCAGGCTCCAAGTCCCTCACTGTCATCTCCAGATTAGATAGTGTATTTTCAATCAATTTTTTTCAACAAGAAACATCTTCCCATCTAAGTGATTCTTCGGCATACATCTGACAAGGAATCAATACTAATGGATAGATCGTGAAATGATCTTACGATCTGACAAGATTTCCACTGCTCCCGTGTGACATCTCCGATGTTCATTCATGAATATTGCGACCTTCGAGAAATTCAAATATCAAACCAATTTCTATCGAAAAGAAATCTTCCCGGTTCATAAATCCTCGTCACACTCTGTTTTGGACTAATCCAGGAAGCAACCAATCAAACGAGGTAAGCTACATTCAAACAATCCCAGACTAACGTAAACGAGAACCCTCCACAAGAAACATCGATCCTCGCGGGCCAATTCGACTGTGCAACGAAAAAAAAGTACGCAAGCTGCAACCATCGAAAATTCCAGTTGGGAAACTCTATACTCTCAAGGCGCCCACTTTGTCGAAACGAAATCGTTAAAGAGAACGTTCGAGCAAGTTGGTCAGAACATTTCGTTTTCTTGCTAGATAAGAAAATCCGCCAATTCTCGCCGAGTCTTCTAGAACGCGTCCTTCGAGATACTGAACCATACGGACCTCATATTTGCAGAAAGTTATACTCAGCAATTATAAGCTCACGCAACTCTTCCTTCGGCCTCGTGCCTATGCACATACAACACACCGCACAAATTATTATTTCGTCTGGAGCCTGTGTGTTATGAGATCGTCAAAATCGACTTTGCACTCGGTCATTTGTCCTTATCCATATAGTGTATGGATAAATGCACATGCGGAAGCCGTGCGATAATAAAATTTCTTCGAGCGCGGAGGCGAGAGTGTCTTTCGCTATATAGCTATGATAGGTTGCAGCTTCGAGGCAGAGATTGTTCGCGTGGTAGAGTAAAATTGGCCGCGAGCGTAATTGGTGAAAAACGAGCGCCAAGTTAAACTTTCCACCTTGGATTGTGTTTTCTTGCTGCGGATTTTTGATTTCCGGATTTCAAATTGGCCTAGAGCTTTTGTAGTATCTTTGCTAGTATCTATAATTCCTTGGGGTGAATGTGAAAAAAATATGGGGCGGATTTTCCTCCATTGAGGAGGAAAGAATTAAATGACATGAGAATATTAAAACGTCAGAAGAAAGACCTAAACGGATCGTTTGCGCGATCATCCGGTGTAAAGAAGACAACTGGGAAAAACAACTTTTTTCCTTTCAACCTTCTTTCATATTCCGCGTAAACAGCACACACATCACCTTGATTATATCAAACACTCATTCGAAACTCATCCTCTAAAGGACCGCTATGAGTGTTTTGATGCGATTTTGATAAGGGGACGTTCACAATTGACATGGTCCAAAATATTCTGTCAATCATTCATTCCCACTGACTATTTCTACCTCAGCATTTCTCTTTTTCAAAGAGGTTCATGAGAAAAATGTGTCTATTTTCAATTCATACTCTGACCTAGTTAGACCATTCACTATCTTAGCGAGTAAACTAGAAAATATCGATTTCCAATAACCTGTGATTATTTTCATTGAAGGCATCGGAAATGTTTGGAAATATAATAAAAGAAATCCGACGATAAGAAAAACTTATTTGTCCATGAATGAGGACCAAATATCCGAGCAAATATTGAATCGGAAAAAAATAAAAAATGAAAGATTTTTGAATATTACAATTTTGTTATTTTGCATACTATTCTCATCTGAAGAACCTAATCTGATTGTCAGAAGTGTATTCCGGATGAGCCGGAGCTCATTATAGTGAATGGTTTGAAATCTTATCGACATTCTTTATAAACTCATTCAAAATGGAACCATCGAATGTTTCTAAAAACTAGCTCCAGCCCAATACATCACTGTACAAAATTTCGTAATAACCCATGCAAATCTTTTGGAATAATCCTGGTTAGTAGTAAAATTATGTACCTGCCAAACTTCTCCAGAAGCTTTACATGGATCACTCAAAAATTCTGCATAGCGATGCAGATTGGATACTTTTTCGAAAAATTCCAAAATTCGTTTTTGGATAAGTTTATCGCGGTAAAGCCCTCTTGTCAATCTCGACTAAAATCAAAGGTATCGAAAGACCTCCAAAATTCTTAAATTCTTCCAAATGAATGCATCGAATTCAAATGCGTTCATCAATCTTGCCCCTCCCCCCTTCCCTCCCGGTATCAGAAATCGCAAAGTCTCTACAACTCCTCTCAGTTCGCTTCCTTTATGTAAATTTAGAATCGTCTCTAACGCCGAGAGATGTAAAATCTAAAACTTCAATAAGCAGCTGGCGTTGAGAAAAACATATTGCTCCTCGCACTGGCTCGATTCTCGCGCGCTACAACTTTCGCCGGGGCCCTTTCCGCGACTGGCGCGCCGCTCGTGCTTTCATTTTTCAGCAAAGCAAGCTGCGAAAGGCTAGCGCTCGCACTGACCGAGTGTCCATCGCGCCGCGGATCGGTGACCCTCTTTGAAACGAGACGCGTCCGAGATCGAGAAATAGAGAGAGAAAAAAAGACCGGCACAGTTCGCCCGCCGAGTCGAGAGAATGCGCTTGGATCTCCATTCGTTTCGAGTTATTGTTTAGGCCGGAGTTAGAGGTGAGAGGCGGAAGTGCTTGAGGAATGAGCGACAATGGATTGTAGGCACTTATGCGATTCCAATTCGCCGATAGCCTAATTAAGGAGAAGAAGAAACTTCTTTGCCGACGTTCATCATAAATTGATTTGAAATAAAATGAAATGAAATTTCAAAAAAGTAGCTCCAATTCGAACTGCGTATTGGCATAATACACCACTGTGTAAAATTTTCGACTGATCCGCGGAAAGCTCTTGAAGTAATTTGAACTATGGTGAATTACAATTAATATAAAATCAGATTAGTCCAAGAGCTTTCCTCGAATCTCTCCAAAATTTTACACAGTGGTGCATTCTGCCAATACGCAATTCGAATTGGGACTACTTTTTCGAAATAGTGTTTTGTTTTATTTTCAATCAATTTATGATGAATATTGATAAGGTAGAGGTTTTACATGATCTCGAGACTACAGCGCCCGCTCTCAAAGTAGACCGATTAGAAGAACATGAAATAGGAGAGTGGTAACTCGGGAGGATGACGGATACCAACATTGTCAAATTTTTACATTTGTTCGTAAATTTTAAATAAGACTTGAAAAATTCACGGGGATATTTCAAAAGTCAATATTGTCAGCAGATGCAATAGCGATAGAGCTCCGAAATCCACTCAACAGATTTATGCCCTCTTTTGTTGAGCCGGAAACTCCGGATTTCAGCACTATCAAATCCTACAACGTCAACTCGCCCCTAAATCGGTAACACCAAGTTTTCAAAGAGAACGAGAAGGATCAAAATTCAAAATTCCCCAGGCAAATTCCAGTCGCGAGCCGAGTAACGGGGAGTTAAACGTTATATACGACACAAGCGTTCAATGGCGGGTAGCTTCGATTAAGGCGCACTCGAGTAGCGGTAGTTTGCTAACTGCCGATTTCAAAAAAGCTCGAAACTGCCTATATTCGTTCGCCGCGTGGCTTTCTCCCCGCGGGAAAGCAATAAATCAAAGAGTCTCATATAGCTCGGTACAATTTTTGCGGCGCGTTACACCTGCGCGAGTGTAAACACCGAGTCGCCCACCAGCTGCGCGCAAAAGTGACGCGCGACCACAACTCAAGTATATTATACTCACTTTAGCTCTGTTTCACCGCTGACGGAGCCGCGACGGTCCCAAACTCTCCTCTCTGTATCGGCTTCCCCTTCACCGTCTGTTTTTTTTTTGCGAAACTACTGCAGACGCATCGTAGCGGCCTCCTCCACCGCCTCCGCCACCCTGATTGGAGTCGCGCTTCTGACGCCTTTTATACAGGGTTGAGATTCACCCGGAGCTACTCATAGGTTTCCCCGAGTGCTCCGCTCTAGGGCTGTCTCAGCTGCGCTCTGCAACAAGTGGAAAAGGGCCGGCTTGGTCAGACAAACATGTATGTGATGATGAAAATCAAGATGGAGGGGGGTACCCTGAAAATTTGATGCTCTGAATCTCGAGTCATTCCCCGAGCACGAACGACTTGCGAACTACATAGTAACTCACAAGGAGAGGAACCGACCTTCGGGAGCCCAATCTTGCTGGAAAATTGTTTACACATTCTTTGAGCCAAAAAAAGATACCCATATTTTTTTGTTTAGCCCAATGGGCCTCCCCTCCAAAGATACAGACAAGAACTTTAACATTGCAAGTATAACTATATATACAAATTCGTAGCATTGGGCCTATACAAGTAATGTTAATGTTTTTCACTGTATCTTTGGGGAGGAGGCCCATTGGACTACAGAAAAAATACGGGTATCGTTTGTAAGAATGTGTGAAATATTTTCCAGCAATATTGGGCTCTTGGAGGTCGGATCCTCTCCATGTTGAAGGAAAAAGAGGTAATCAATCAGAAGGACCGGAAATATGTCCATTTGTGAGGTTTGCACGCATGTACGAGTCGCGATTGTTTTTGTGAACATGTAATCATGTTTGTGAAATAATAAAAAAATTAATCAAATTTTTCGGATTTCCTTTTATCAATCAAAGCATCTTTCGGCCTCGAAGAGTCACGTATAGTTTGATAAGGTTTAAGAGAATCGACTGAGGGAGGACCAAAGAACGCCTTGAGTGTTAGTAGCTAGAGACACTAACTTCGATCGTAAGTCCAGGCCTAGGAGAGTCTCCCGAGGAATGCGACGACGCGAGTATCAAAACGTCGACGATCACTCGCCAAATTAGTCGTATAACTTTCTTGACGGCTTCAGAGCAACGCCGACAGCGGCGACCGCGGCCCGCGCACATGATAATTTTCCCCCTTGCTCGAGTTTCTACGCGAAAGTCTGTCTCGATAGTGATGCTCCTCGACGTCCAATGCCTCCGTCAACAACGGCGACACAAAACGAATTAATGCCGCGGATATGATGCTTCGATTTTTCCAGTTTACGTGAATAAAACGCGCACTGACCCCTCCATCCTCGTCGTCGCCCGCATGAATTTTACATAGACGAACGTCGGGCTCTGTACACGATAGCGCACTAGTACACCCGCTTCCGCTGCCTCACTATACATCTAGCGCGCGATTCACAAACTAGAGACTCGCGACACTTGACGCTCGCTCGCGTCTTTAAATTCAGAATTGAAAATGGGCACGCGGTCGAAAAATTACAATGCAGACAACTGCGCCAGAGACAGAAAGAGAGAGAGAGAGAGAGAGAAACTAGCCTCGATCCGTGGGAAATGGGACGCTTGACCGCTTCGGCACTGATATTGAGCGCCTCGAAAATTCAAGTGGCTACTACTGCACTAGTCCACCTTCAAACGGAAGTTCATTCTACTCGAAAGAGTATCGAGATAAAGTAAAAGGTGATTGGACGATGGTGGAAGAGGATGTAATGGATGCTGTTAGAGGACGATGGTACACTAAAAATGAAATGTCAAAAAAACGCACCTGAGTTCCGGCCGAGGCGCGCACTGCCCAGAATGAGTGTGGAGGAGAACCAGGTCCCAAAAATCGGCTCCAGAGTGCGCACTAGACTCGCGATCGGTACGAAATCGTCGAATAATCGCGCGGGCAAGGAGGAAGACGCGCAGAGCTACGAAAGTGCGAGAGATGCTCCGCACGGCGTCTCCTCGATAACTGGGGCCCCTTGCGCGGGCCTGCCGTTCCTACCGAGGCGGACGTGCTCCTTTTCCCTCCGCGCTCGCCACAGCCGCCGTTCGCAACTCGCGACTCGCTCGCCTCCTGCCAAGTATGCGATTCAGTACGCAAAGAAGTGGGAATCCAATACTCAAGGGGTGGGGAAACTGTATCGCGTCAGATTTCCGATTTCAAGAGCCCCTCCTTCGTCGCTTACTTCGGTTTTTATTCTTTCTCGTTGATCAATGAGAGTACGATGTCTGTTTGGGGGAAAGAGCTAAGCGTCTGAGGGCTTTTTCAGCCCTTGCGAGTAGACGAAATGAAGTCTGGTAGTTTGGAGATGGTGCGGGGCGTGAGGGACGCAGGACAAGTGGTAACAGACGGACATGGACAGACGAGAGCCGGCGGCCGGCTGCTCAGACCGCGCAGGGCTCAAGAGGAATGGAACGAACGGGTTCGAATTTGAAAGCGTTTTTAAAGTGATTTGACAGCTCCATCTTAGTCTTTGGAATAATACAGCTTGAGAGTCGTCGGTAATTTAATCTGTGGGGACGATATGGTTAGAGATTGTATGAGTAGTCGATAGATCCATTCAAATTATGTAGATCTAGGTGTGCTGTTGATCGATCGAATCCATCAATTCAGTTATGGTTGGATTGATCGAATTCTTTGATGCATCTTGTTTTTTCATAGCTCGATCCTGTCGAAACCCCGAGGGGCCTCTCCCCTCCGTCTAAATTGTAATAAAGAAGCAAAAGGTTTCAATGAATCGAACATCGATTTTCGATAGCTCGAAGTCAAACAATCAACTCTTGCAGCTATAATTCAACACTCCACAGTTTCTTGACATCTATGACAGCGTAATTCATACACATCAGATCAATCTCATTGAGTTTTGGAATGATTCGTTTCTTAAATAAATCATAATCTTGATTATTGAAATTTTTTTGTGCTTTCTCTGCGGCTCGAATGATTAGAAATGTTTTGCTATCACGATGAGCATCTACGAGCCCTCCATTCCTATAGGCTCTCCATTTGATACTATAATGAACAAATTCACAAATTGAATGATATTATCAGAATATGATGGCAGTGATGTCGAAGTCTTCTTCCACAATAGTCAACTAATGCACGAATGCAATCATGGAAATAAAAAACAAACTGCATATGAGAATCATTCTAAATGGGAGGAATCTCTATTTGAATTCTGATGACATGCTCACGTTTTGATCATTGTTCAGAGGATCGATGAAAAATTGATCACGATTTATAGGTGCCAATTACGTTAGATGTCAGAGCGCGTCATTTATCAACTGTCACATCATGCGAAAAATGACTATCACTTTTGGCGAGAAGAGATATATGAACAGTAGGTAATTTGTAGAATTTCAGGTTATTCTTCTCTCATGAAGTAGATGATAACAGATTCGACTTTAAGGGTATGGAAGAACCGCAGCAATGTCCACTAATTCATTGATATCACGAATAAGGATTAATCTAAAGAAGAGAGGATATTATCTCGGATTCTTACGCAAATCTACTCCACCCTTATTCATTCATACTTGGTTTTTTTCAGATGCTCCCGCTTTGAATTCTCCTCACCAATCTGATCAGCTCATTGTCGTTTCAATTAACTTCATACTATTGGCCTCATGTAATCGATTCATTCTTCAAATACCATTTGGCTCAGATGTTTCGAAGTTATCCTCTGAACATGTCACTCTCATTCATTATCCCGTTACTATCGCTAAACTTCCAGATTAGGCCATTCCCTTGATGTTTTTTGTCCTAACTTCTTTCTCTACACCTCGATATGAATTCTCGTCTCTTCCCTTGTTGTATACAATTTCGTCATGGATGCCGAATCTCCGCAATGATTCAAACATCATCATTTCGCAAGAAGACGAGTGAGGCACCTGAAGCCGTCGAAGCAATAGGAGTCATTTGTTCTTCGGCTTCTATGCTGCAGCATCGCGGAAGAAACGACGAGAAGAATTGTATAATCTCACTGGCGCACTCTACTCTTTGGTTTCGTCGGGAGAGACCAATCAGCGCTTTGGGCGATTGCGTTACCTTTCTCCGCATGGCTTCTCAGTTCCCGCGCTGAATTTTCAACGGTTGAGGTTTGATTGGAATCTGCTAACGAGATACTGCTTTCTTTTATAATAACTCTAATTATGAGTATGTTTCTTCTTAATCACTCTCATTGTTTCAGGTAGGCACTTAAATTGTCGTTTTTTTTTCTTTATCAAGCTTTATCAACTCCTTGAAGAGTCATTTAGCCACAAAAATTGTACTCTTGAAGACAATTGTAAAAAAGAAACTTACATTATGCTAAGTATAATACGGAATGACTATGGATACAGATTTGACATATAATTATACATCAAGTTCGCACTTGTTCAGAAAATTTCTGATAATTTCACAGTTTGTCATGCGGGGATCTGCAAGTAAACTTTTCATTTGCATAGTGTCTGATTAAATTTCCGTTGTAAAAATAAAATCAAACACTCTATACAAGGACTTTCATAGTGAATGACGAAGACGCACGTTCCGTCAATCACCTGCACACGAATAAAAATACTCCTATTTCAATTTGTTGGATATCAATAAATCTCCAGAGATACATATAATTCAGGGTCACTCATAGGGACGGCAAACCTGATGAACTCAACTATTCATTTTATGTATATCCTAGAGTCCATTTATATTCTTCCAAGTCGTTTGTGATGAAAATCGAGGAAGGATCATCATGGGCTCTTATCTTGAATGATTAAAACTCTTTCCAGTTTCTTCTATAAATTTCAGACTCATCTACCAAACAGAGGCAACATACTTCGCTTTGTTGGATGTTATCTTTAAACCATAACGCAGCTACATTTCGGTCAGTACTGATTCAAGCTCTCAAATTGTCCTGCTAATGATCTTGACAGCGTTACAACAAAATTCAGAACGCATGGTAACTCCAAAAACTGAAGCTTGATTGGGCAGATTCGATTGGTAGCATCTTGAAGGCCATTGAATATCCTCAAGAAAAGTTCTGGAAATTCAGGTCTGAGGAGATTCTATTTTTTATCACAAGAGAATGATAGAAAATATTACAATATCACATGAGGAGACTAATATTACTCGATAGATACTCTATCAAAACGTCAAGAACAGATACCTTATTCAAGTTCAATTAGTGATCGAAACCAGGACAGTAACTTCGCATATCAATACTTTTTAAAGCCAATGCGTTTCATTGCCAATTCTACCTAGGGTAATTTCTTACTCTAAACCAGTTTACACGACAAGCTCACTCTAAGTCACTCGCGATGATATGAGTAATGGTACATCACTTTCAAATAGCTTTTCACGTCAGCATAAAATTCTGGTTCTTACGAGGGTTCTCATGATACTTTTTCATGTTTCGGTGAGATTTGTCATCCTAGTTAAATTTCAGTCATAACTCAAAATGACGATCTTATGGTTAAAAATTCAATGAATCGTTGATCTCAGTTCCCTTGCTCAAATCAGAGATTCGCAAAACATTCATGTACTATTGATAATAAGTATAAGCTGGCGGAAACAATTTGAGTCTGAGTCTGTCAAATCGGATGAGCTCGCTTCCAAATGTCGCAGATGTATGAATGCAGATATTCGGTGTTGAAAAGTATGAACACGTTACACCGGTGTATTAGAAACTTGAAAGTTTGGAATTCGAAAATCGGCAAGACCATTTGAGTACACTCCATTGTACATGGCAAGTAATTAATTTGGCATTTGTAGAGAATGACAAGATTGGCAGCAAGCGCTGCTTGAAACATGATCTTGTTGTCAAACGATTCTGCACTACATCTTACAGGCATTTGTTTCGTAAGGATCAGGAGTCCTCAGCTTTCAAATGAATATCATTAGCGATGTCAATAATAGGTATCTCAGGAAATTGGTATGAATCCTTCCCAAAATTTCAATTATTTGCTGAGAATGATAATATATTCTAGTCATCAAAAATTCTAGGACTCAATAAATCATTCTTCCGTTATAAGGTGATTTGAGATTCATTGCGCAATAATTTGAACAGGTTCCTAATCAATGACTTCAATTTCCGTCTCGTTCGGTGCTCTTTATGTGCAAAAATATTGCGCAATTTCAATGTCTTACAAGGAGAAACTTGATCCAATCAATGATCACTTCTCTACAAAAAATCAGTGGATTCCAAGATTGACACGCAGGAAAACTTCATGAAGTTGAGTGCTCCAAACGCTCAGCAGCCATGAGCGTAGTTTTACGAACTTAGAGTTCCTCGTCTACGCGATCGTTCAAACGGATCAGGTCAGTTCTTCAATGACGAGAATTATGTACAACGTTGACAAAAAGTTTCGTCCATACGTACTTGGCTGACGTTCTCGATAACGAGATGGACGAATAGCATCATCATTTATGGAGAAAAAATTAATTTATGCAAGCTTCGGATAAACAAGTCAAGCCATTTCCCGATATCAGCTCACACTAAATATCTTGCCATCAGCTAAAGCGAATCCATCACACAATCTCTCTAAATCTAGTCGAAAGATTTTTCATTTGTTCCGAATTATATGACAAAATATTGAAAATATAAGTAATCTTCACGA
>JAPYYZ010000681.1:0-18560 GCA_030522705.1 Eretmocerus eremicus
AGGGATCAGGCGCCCTTTCCCCCTACCCTCTCCGGTCGATTACCGGAGGGGATAAGGGAGGGGTAATGCGACGTGAGGACGTCGCAGCCGTACTCACGATCGTCTCCTCGCCTCCGCTCGGGTATTTCAGAGCAAAAAACTAATCTCGCCCGCACGTTTTTTTTGTTGAGGTACCCGGGCGGAGAGGAGTCGACTGCGAGGAGAGGCTCGCCGGGCAAGCAGGCTGAGCATGCAGAGCAGCCGCAGTAGAGCAACAGCAGCAGAGTAGCCGAGCGTAGTGCGCGCGAGAGGCGATGGGGGCAGCACCTCCTGGGCGCGTTCTGGGTGGGCGCGAGGGGGGAATCGCTCGCGAGGGACGCCGCGGAGCGGCACTTGTGGATTGTCGACCGACACGAACAGTATTCTTGAGTGCACCCAAGTATTTTGGAGAGTCTTGCGAGAATTAAGAGAGATAGAGTTGTGAAGGCGATTGCGAAGGACGTGGGAATTTCTCATTGAATGTGATCTTATTGCTTATTGATTGTATGATCTTATTGAATTTCTATGCGTATATCACAAGATGAACTTCATCAAATGCTCCAAATAGTAGCAATTCATGAGTGATATGTGAGGTTATTCGGGGGAACAATTCACGCTTGCAGCTCCGCGCTCGCGGGACGACTCGAATCCGATTTTGGGGCAGTTCCTGCCCCAAAAGTTGGAGACGTGCTTTACCCTGAAATTTGCTCGGCGTACATACCGATGAATACGGGATACGTCCCAAACTTTTCTCAGTGTAGATTAGACAGACGCAATCGAGGTGTAAATCCTCTAGACGAAGCGTGCCGCCAGCACGATATTGCATACCATATTCATAAGGACCTCGATAAATGTCACGAGGCCGATCGTCAGTTAGAAAGTGCTGCCGAAGCACGTGTCGCGGCCAAGGATTCATCGTTTGGTGAGAGACTCGCAGCCAGAGCCGTGAGCAGTATCATCAAATTTGAAACTAAAAGAGGTATGGGTATGACAAGCGTGAGCGTTCGCTTCGCACGCGCGGTAGCAAGAAGAGGAGAGAGAGCTGATGCTTGCCTGCAGAGGGGGAATATTGCCGTTACCCGCTATTGCAGCAATAACTGCGCTCGCGACTGGTGCAGCCAACGTTGCAAAATCAATCAGCGATATGCGAACGAATCAGAAAAAATTAGAAGAGATGGTGAGACATAACAAAGCCCTCGAAAGGAAGAGTGGAAAAGCTTTGTATTTGGATCCATAACCTCACAAGAGGGGTGGCGCATTACAAAAAAAGAAGTCCAGGCGAAAGGTATGAGCGGTCGGGAGATCTTGAGCGCTGCGAAGGATATCCCTTACTTCAGAGGCGTCTTTGCGCGCAATGCTCTCCCACCTTCCCCTTGGCCCGATGAATTGAGCGTAATCAATTCAGCCTCGTTGAAAGATTCCGGTACACACTGGTGTGCGTATTGCAAGCGTGGAAACGTGGTAAATTATTTGAATTCCTCCGGTAATCTGAGACCTTCCAAGGAATTTGTGAGGTACATACTCACCACCCACCCAAACTGCGAGATCCTATACAATCGAATACCTGGACAGACTTATAGCCGAACTAATTGCGGGCAGCTCTGTCTGAAATTCTGAAGGAAAAATGTATAAAATGCATTGTTGCGTCAATGCAACAATCGTTTCTATTATGACGATCAAGTACACCCCAAACAAGAAGGTTCTTACGAGCTCAAAGATCTACACATTCTCTTGCGAGAACTTTTGGTTGAGTACCCCACCAAGATTAAGGGGGAAACATTAAAGGAGGGGGAGCACCCATTCATTTTGAAAGCCAATAAAAATACGTTAGAAGTAAAACTCTTCTGCTACTACCCGATCGATCTTTCGAAACCTAATAACTTGAGTCCGCTCTTGGAATTCAGCAGCGTATTGACAGCTCGACGTTGGCATAAATCCAGTGAGCTTGTCAAGATCAAAAATCTATCGGTCATCAGGCTCGAGTGTGACATCATTTTTGGCTCATTCCACAACTCTAGCGAAACCCATTCGTTGTATCAGTTCCCTACCCTCGCACCAGTTGAGTATTCCATAGATATAGTACCAACACATAGAATATATCTCCCAGTTCACGTACACATGATAGATCATATTGGTGTGAGAATTTGCGATCAAGACGGGAAATTGGTCAATTTCTGCGGCGAGCCCGTGATTCTTCAGGTACATTCACAAGTAAGAAATGATCGTATATGATGAAACTTGTTCGAAAACCACCTTCATTCGATGATCGTATTGTCCCAAGTCAACATCCGTGCGGAAAATTCCTCCAACCCAGAAAAACATCAAATTTTCACGTTCGTTGGGATTTGAAGTGCGTAAAAATGGCCGACCCACTTGATATTTCCGCGAACCCTCAACCGGACGAGCGCTTCGTCAGGAGAGGCGTAAGATTTTTCCATCTATATACTCTACATAGTTATAATGAGAATGACGAAATCAGAATCGCTAATCAGTCGCAAGATATGTAAGTATTACCTTGTGAAAGTTACTTGCTCATCAATGGTAGAATAAGTTTTGACAAGGATCCTAGCATAACAGGTACGAATAATTTCGTAGCATTTCTGTTTGAGGAGCTACATCATGCTCTGAATGGCGTCACGATTAATAGTTGTATGCATGTCGGTTTGACCAGCACCCTGCAAGGTTATCTCCCCATTTTGTGAGCAGAAGAACATTCCATGGCTAATGCTGGATGGAACATTGGAAACTTCACTATAGATGAAGATAATTACGTATCCGACTTTGCAGTGCCTTTGAAGAGATTATTAAGATTTTGCGAGGACTTCAAAAGAATCATACTCTATTCAAAGCACGAATTAATTATGATTTGCTCAAAGTCCGATGAGAATTGTGTGGTGGTTACGCATAATGGATGCAATTCTCAGATATATATGGACTCTATTACTTGGGCTATGCCTTTTGTAGTGCTGTTCGATATTGAAGAACTTAATATTCTCAGGTCTGTCGAGAGGAACATTTCCTTCACGATATTCTTTCGAAGCTGAGAGCTGATTGAATGCTCTTTGCTTCAAGAAACCGATAAACATGTTTGGTCCGTCAAATTTCCAAATCAACTAGAGAAACCGCGATACATAATTCTCGCGCTACAAACGGCTCGCAAGAATGATGAAAAAGTTTCAGCAACCACTTTTGATCATTGTAAACTGAGTAGTATCAAAGTCTACCTGAACAGTGAACAGTATCCATACGAATACATTATTGTAGATTCCAACTCGAACGGACACGTTCCAATCCTGTACCACATGTACGCGTCGTTCATGAAATTTCATTACGGAAATCGCAAGGATGAGGTCATCTTGTCGAGAAACGACTACACAACGTTGGCACCTATATTCGTGATTGACTCTCCGCGACAAAACGATGCAATCAAGAACTCTTTGGTTGATTTGATGATCGAATTCGAGTGCAAGAAGAACTTACCTTGTAATACTCAAGGCTTCTGTTTGATATCACACAACATTTTCCGTTACAATCCCTTGACAAATATAACTCACAAAGTTGTTTGATGCAGGATTTTCCCCACTCGCCCGGTGAGAGTTGCAAGAATAATTACCTGTTCATCGATCTGCAAGGATTTCAGATTGGTCTGGAGAATATTTTCATTCCGAGAGAGGTGGCTATATTCAATTTCGATGCAAAAGTCAAGGAATGTCATATCATTCGACCACCTTTTTCATACATGGAACTAGACCGTAGAGATGCAAGGCACGCCCGATACGTTTAATACAATATTCACGGATTCAAATGGAGTCATGGGGACGTGCCGTGGAACGAGAAAACCAACCTCGCGGATCAGATTATCGAGCGCACATGCAACAACGGAAGGATGACCTACGTCTACGTGAATACCCACGAGGAGAAAAAATGGCTCAAGGGGTTTCTACCAGAGTATTTCGCGGACAACTCGAATTTTTGGATACTCAACATTCACGACGAATATGAAGTGTGCGCAGATGATTATCACACATTCGACTATCCGCATTCCAGCTGCGATTATCACGATGATGAGGAATTCAGATGTGCTCTGCGGAATGTAGAATTCATGTTGTACGCTAAATATAACTTTTTTCGTAAAGATTCTGGATAAATCCTGTTAAAAGAACCTCGTTCATTTCACTTTATCTCACCCTCCCTCTCTTTCTGAGACTAAAGAATGAAGATCCATGCCGAATTCTAGTCTATCATGAATACCGACGTTTTCGAAAGAAGTTTGAGCGCCGAGAATTCGTTCAATAGTGCAATTCTTCAAATCAGTTCGAAACAGAAGGCTCTCGGAAAGAACAGTAAATCATTGCAAAAACTCACGAAGAATATTGAAGAACGAGTGCAAATTAGTCACGACAACGAGGCTAAACACAATTTTGAGTTGAATTTTCGTTTGAATCAGTTCTTCAAGGAACTGTAACAAGTACAATTCAAAGTTGGTGAATTGGAGAACGTTCATAGGAAGGTACAGCCGTGAAAAGACTCAACTCATCGAAGAACTTCATGCTCCAGCTGGAAGAAATTTCCCTCGTCGAAGAGTTGAAGTGCGAGGAGTCGATGATTTATGGCAAATGGATTTGGCTGTGATGCTCCAACACGCGGAAATTAACAAAAATTTCAAGCATATCCTCATAGTGATCGATGTTCTTCTGAAATACGTTTGGGCAGAACCGGTCAAGACGAAAACTGGCGTCGAAGTGAGAAACGCATACGCGAGAATATTGGATAGAGCGAAACGTGTACCGAAAAATTTGCAGTCCGACAAGGGAAGAGAATTCTACAACAAGGATTCCCTTAAATCAGTAAGAGAAGACAATGATGTGGATTTTTACTCTACATATAGCTACCAAAAAGAAAGTATCTGCGAGCGCGTAGTGCGCACAATAAAATCGAAACTATATCAATTATTCTCCTTGAGAGGGGAATATGTGTGTATAGATAAACTTCAGGACGTTGTAAAAGAGTACAACAATACCAAACATCGAATCATAGGATTGAAACCGGTCCAGGTTTGGAGAGAAAGCGACGAACAAGACAAGATAGTGGCAAAACTCTTATCCACAGTATATGCTCGGAGGAATTTGTAAAAGAAATATAGATATAAAGTCGGAGACGTCGTGCGCTTGGGTAAGTATAAGCAGTCATTCGAGAAAGGCTACCTACCCAACTGGGGGAGCGAGACTTTTACCATCTACCGAGTGCAAGAAACCGTTCCACCCACGTATCTGCTGCAAGACATTAACGGTGAGAAGATTGCTGGTAGCTATTACGAAGCTGAGCTCCAACGTGTGTGGCAACCTCATGTTCTTCTTGTGGGAAAAATCTTCAAACGACAAGGAGACAGAGTGTTGGTGGAGTGGTATGGAATGGAACAGGCTTCGTGGTGCAATGAATCAGACGTATTCGATTGATCGTTTATTAACTTCAAATGAAATTCAATCGCTACTTCAATATGTAAATGTATATTCGAAGCGGAAGCGACAAGATTAATCAGACTCGTTTATTAGCTTCAGGCGGATTGCCGCCGTATGCAAATGTATGTACGAGATCAACATGTGTGATGCGTTTGTCATCATCGAAGTTGAGACTGAGCTTTCGACGATTCATTGTGTACAGAGTATGATCCTTACATACTATTTGCTTTTGATTAAACCATACAGGTTCTTGATTGAATGAACAATTCTTTTATTCTTGAAAGGACAATTGATTTCTTGATGCCGATCTACAAATACCCTTCCCCACGAGCTTTTCGCTGGAATCCTCGCACAAAATCGCGTACAATTTAGATCTCACGAAAACGCCTATCTTAATAACTGCTCCATCCATCACATCCTTTATCTTTTCAAGAACATTCCCATCCATTCTCAATATGCCCTAAGGATTATCTGGTGCGTAGTCGGACGTATCGAAATAATCAGCACAGTAGGGAAGGATGAAATCCGTGAAAGGATTCAGGTTATACAAAAGGTATAATAAGGAATCTGTGTCGGTGTAGAGGAGCTTGCAAGCTCGAGAATCTAGCTTTTTCAACAAGGAATGATAGTAGAAATCGTACATGAGCTTTTCACTCGAGTCTAGAACTGCCGACCCGACGTGAATGGGTTTGTCGAACAGTATACTGACAGCTCTTAACTTCATTGCTACAAACTCCTTGTCGAAAACGGTGAGTCTATGAAACTGTGGGAGTGAAATGTATGATTCCACTCCGTATCGACCATCCCAATGATTTCTCAGAATAATATTCCTTCGTTCCCGAACCGATTCAATCGTTTCACCATGAACGCTGTTGATCATTGCTTTGTACATAGACTTTTCGAATTCGTTTTCAGCATTCTGACGAAAAATTGTATTTTCTTCAATATATGGACGAATCCAAGCCTTTTGCTTGAACTCTATACCCTCCTTGATACATACAGTCAGCCCGAAGGCAATCGCTTGTTTCAAACTCTCATAATGTATAACATAGTTTTCTTTCGACGAAACAGTAGAGAGCAATTCCTCATTGTCACCGTGGCCCCTCGGAGGTATCATTTTTTTTGGTAATAGAGGATAATCTCCGTGCAATTCATGTCGATGAGCCGGATAATCAGCTTCGATCTCTAGTACATAGCCGACGTCAGAATCTGACGACCCCCATCATCTCAAGAAGAACTGAAAAGGCAAAGCCGGGCGAGGTCAAGTAGTTAGCCGGATCCATCCCGTACCGTTCAAAATATTACCTTCGAAAATTTTCGAACACATCGCACAATAGCAACACGTCCACTTTGAGATACAAGTTCATATAATCGCCTAAATTTTCACAACCAAATGTGTTCCACACCTTGAGACCGTGCTGATAATTTGTCCCCGATATGTTCGAATCGGTCGGGATATTGTAAAAATCATCTCTGTCTGGAAAAGTTCGAACTTTGAGCTTCCGGGCTGAATCCAAGGAATCATATGGAAACACCATTTTTTGCGTTACAAGCTTGGATTAATCTCCGACAGACTCACCAGTTTCCTCGAAAATTCTTGAAATTTCGTCGCTAAAATCTCTATGCAGAACCTGTTCCTCACTATCATCCAAGTAAATACCCAACTTTTCCAAACTGGAACTCAAGAATTTGATTGAATGGAGGAAAGTCAAACGTATATCGGTTCCGGCAATCCTCTTGAAAACTGTGATGTAGTTTTCGGTATTCTGAGGGATCACCTTCAGATCTCCTGGGATATCATTCAGCAAACTCTTGAGGGAGAAATGTGAATCGTAGTGAGATGAATTGTGGAATTTCACTGGAATATTGAACTGAGTTCACCTTAATTAATTGCATTTTGAGTGCGTTACGCCAAGGAAGCGACCAGTGGTGTGATCGTGATCCAAGACTCTATCATCTTCCAAGGGTTGATTACAATGGAGCAATCTTCGGTGATCACAATCATCACCTCGTCTACGTCGTCGATCTCCATGGGTATTTTTTCCTGCAAATCCTGTAATATATTGAAACTTATCATTTTACTGATATAATTCTATTCGACATCCATGAGATTTCATTCAAATCTTACCTGTTCCACAATTTCTGCAATTTCTTTGAGACGAAGAACGAATTTCCTCGCACAGTCTTCACCTTCGAACAATTCGTAAAAACTCTTGTTGGGGTCGTGATAGCAATTGAGCCAGAGACCCAGGGTGATGGGTTCGTGGATTTGAAAAGCGATTTTGACGACTTTGGGACGTCGAAGCTTTTTTTCTTGGAACGTTCCCGTCAAAGGATTATTATCGACCTTCCTCAGTATACATTCAAAGTCAGCGTAAATTGTGTATGGCAGGAAAATTTTCTTGTGATAATCTCTGAATTTCAAAATTTCCTCTCCTTTGGGGGGAGTTTTCATGGCGCAATTATTCAATTTCATGCAAAATTCTCGGCGATTGGAGAGTTTTTCTTCAGAATAAAAGCAATGCAGACATCTGTTGCATAGATATATCTTTTTCCTGCACTTACTAATCTGTTTGCTCAGCAGTCTGGAAAGATTGGTAATATAACAATATTGGAAAAGGGTTCCGTGTTCGAAGAACAATAGATTCACGTGAATTGTTCCTTCGTCACTCGTCAAATATAGAGGATGGAAATTTTCGTCCGATTCGAAACCTTAAACGTTAACGGAAATGGATGGATTCATTTCTTCGAATTTTGGTTTATGTTTCAATTTCATAGGAAACTATTCCATCCAATCTCAAATGTTTTTTGTAGTGCGGATAGGCGGAGATTAAATTAGACTCGTGCGATTCGGGCTCGGATGAGGCAGGCATAATCCACGCAAAGCAATCGTTTCCCCCATTTTTCATGTTAGTGGTAGCTTTTTTGTGCTCGATCCAAGCGGGCAGTTCTACATGAAAGGAAGCACTGAGAGCGTTCGATTTCAAAACGTTCATACTCAAACTCAGAATCTCCTCCAAAGTGTATCCGCTCCCGCAATCTTCGAAATCGGCGACTTCGTCGTCGATGAATTTCACGGAGGTCCCGTACCATCGATTCAATTTCGAAGAAGTCAATAAATTCTCGTATCGTGTCTGGAAATGTTTGACGATAGACGTTTTATCTACCATTTTATAATATGCACTGAAAACTAGATTGGCTCTCACAGACCGCTTCCTTTGAGTAATGAACGTGAAAATCGTACAATCAATGTTCGCGCTAGAGTTAGGAACATATTGTAGTCTTCTTAATTTATATTACCCACTATTCCACTCTGAACTCTAGACTCGGAAGTTTTCGGTCCGATGTAAGATGAAACATCCCCGATATCTTGATGAGACTGCGCTTGATGTATATATTATTCAATATTATCATTCTGGAATTTGATTTGTTATGGATGGTTTCAAGATGAGCCTTATGTCCAGTTTTCAATACTTTTATATCATCTAACTTGATTGGGATGCGAAATTCCTCTCACAAGTTTCTAATAATCCTTTTGAAGTCGTGAAACGTCTTTCAAATTGAACCTACTCACGCCCCTTATGAAGATGAATGTGTTCAAGAGTTCCTCTCTTTCGACTGTAATGTCTTGCGAAACGGAGATGCTGGAGTTGTCCATAGTTTCAAGTTAGATCTATCCTCAATGGAATAACGGCAAGCCTTTATACGCTGCGAGCATCTCTCTCAATTAAGTCGAGTCTCGCACATCTGCGTCCGCCACGTAATCATCGACTGCTGGGATGATTTATGCATAAGGTGAGCATGTCTCATGTTGGCGCTGCCCCACCAGCCAGGTATAAATACTGGCTCATAAAGAACGAGGTAGACTTGGCTAGTTCACTTAAGCTACTCAACCGCTCGGAAAAGTATCCGCCTACAGTCAAAGTCACCGATCTCTCCAGCAGCCGACGCTACAAGATCAAGTCAGCGAGTATCATCAAAACTAAGTACGGGCAAGCCTGCCCATCAATATTATTGGACGAGTCCAACCGTCAAATATTGGTGTACCGCCCAAAGCCCACGCTCGACCTTATTTTGGAGACGAAAGACGTTCTTCTTCGAAAATTCAATTCGAAGAACAAACTACATTGCAGGGCAGTACCTTGCGGGAAATATAAGAGGTTGGAATTTTATCCGTCTCTGGAAAAAGCCAGTGAGAGCGGAGATGAGGACGATGAGCAGCTCGAGAAAATCTCCAGCCGAGGCGGACCCCTCGAATAATTAGTGATGTATCTATTTCAAGAGAGGGCATCAAATACCTCAACCAAATTCGGAATCAGCCAAGAGAATCTACTGTGGAAGAAACAATATGGGATTTACCCAATAATGCAATCGCAATTCCACCATGCCCAGAAGCGATCCCGATACCGTCTACATCTGCGGATGCAGAGATTCTCAGCATCAAATTAGAGCCTTCTACATCTGCGGAAGCAGAAATTTTCACTATCCAATTGGAAAGTGACGATGAAGAAGTCGCTGTGCTCTGCAAGTTGTTGATGGAGCCAGCTACCTCTGTCAAACGGGAGATTTCGTGTAAGCCACGGGAGAAAGCAAAAATTGAGGAATGCGAAAAAAATGATCAAGCGACGATCAATCTTCGATTCATAAAACCCAAGTGAATTTTTAACTATTATCCCAATTGAAACCGTAACTGATCAACTTCTCTTCATCCCAGTGAACAAGAAGTGAAGGCAGCCTTGGACTACGTCCGGAGCTTGCAGAACGAGCTGGTGGTACAAGTGCTTGGAAAAAGAGATTCATTCGAGATATCAATCCAAACGAACCAATCGATCACCATGGAATTCGAGACGTGGACGAATCTCTTCGGAAAGATCGAACTACTCCCCAGGGATATGCTGGAGCAGTATAGCGGTGAGATCGGAGGAACATTAGGTATGAATTGGAAGATATTGGTGTTTTCAAAATTCTTACGTTATATACAGATGATGCTTGTATGAAAGCATCTTCCAATTCTTTCATGAATATATGTTTTTGGGGAGAATATGTGAACGACCGTTATAGTGAATTCAATCAATCAGAGGATAATATTAGGGAATCTGAGGAGAAATTGAACTTGATCTCAACAACAAGCCTTCGTAGCGGTAAGATTAATCGCAACGATAAGATAGGAATAATAGAATATCTCAATCCATCAGATTTAGCTTACGATGGTTTAGTGAATGATCTAAATGATTTCCTTTATACTTTTGAATAATCAATGAGAAATGTATTCTTCAGTCACGAGTCGCTCGCGCTCTATGCAGCTCAGTCCAAAGATTAAATAATATGTGGAAGATATTGTATCCATTTCCAAAAAAATTGATGTATTACATGCATATCCAGTGTTTTCATTGCTCTACCCGTTCCCTGAATATGAACGAAGAAAATAGCTGCTGAAAATCATTCAAAACTGTTGAAATATTCCAAATCATTTTCAGAAAAACAAATGTTTCATCCTTAACAGCGAAAATCGAATCCAGAAGTACAAATACTTCATTTAAAACAGCGAAAATCGAATCCAGAAGTACGATTTTAGAGCTGCTGGGCCAGAATCATGAGCTCTCTGCAGGAGCGGCAGAGATGCAGAGCGACAGCTAGAGTGGCAGAGAAACTGTGGCAGAGATGCAGAGCGACAGCCAGAGCGGCAGAGGAACTGCAGCAGAGATGCAGAGATTGAACTGCAAGTAAGAAGTGTCAGCTGCGGCCCCCGGGCAAAGGTGGGGTCTAGCTTGGGCGTGGGCTAGCAAAGGAGGTCTGAAGCGTATGGTGGGCGGAGCCTGCGAGGATTGGTTGAGCCGTTGAGAGGCGCCGGGGGTCACAACTCTGTGCAATGTTAACTTTGCGTGATGTTTGCGCAATGTTGTGCAATATTATGCAATGTTGTGTAATAATTGTTCAAGGTTATTTCCAGGTCGCCAAAGATGCCGCCCAGAATGGCGCCCAGGGTGGCCTTGGGGAGGGGGGGTGGCTTTAGCAATAGTTCTTTGAGGTCATTCCCAGGTCGGCGGAGATGTTGGCCAGGTCGCCGAAGATGCCACCCAGGGCGACATCTCCCGGGTGACCTTGGGGGTGGTTTTTCAAGGGTAGTTTCCCCCAGGTCGGGGGCCAGAGTCTGCTTTAGTCACCCCACTACTATGCACTATTGGTTCTCTCAATGGAAATTCATTCCATTGCTTTGTGTTTCTCCTCCTTCTCAAATTAATACATCGAGAACATACTAGAAACTACTCGTAGAATGTATTTTGCATAAACTTTCTTATACCGTCCGGAGTAAATAGGATTTTTGCATCTGGTTGAATTCCACGAAAATCGGACTTGTGGGTCTTTTTGAGCGAAAAATTCTCAAAATCTTGGAATGGCCTGAAACGCGCTAACCTGTTGCGCGTTTCAGAAGCTTCATCATCAATGAAAGCCACTCAATGTTCACTACAGCTTCTGTAGACAAAGTTTCATGCTCGGCACAGCTCTAATATACCATTATCTGAGCGGAATATTCCAGTGACGTAAGAATGTGCATGGTGAGTAGAGTGCGGACGCGGTCAATGATATCTAAGCGTCGACTCATTGAATGAGTCTGTGAAGTGTTGTCCTTCGTGTTATAGAAGCACGTGGTCTGGTTGCTCATACTGCGATCCCACCATTCAGAGCTGTGCTATGTTTCGCGAGACGCTTCAGGACGGCTGCGCGGTCATAGAATATGGAGGAGGCTTTGGCCGCAGGCTTACATGTGTGAGTGCTTCTAGCCGTTTCCTCTCGGACTTAGTAGCTCGCGGTGTCACTGGGCTCTTGCTCAGGAACTCGCATGTGTGGAAGCTCCTGGCTGTCTTGTTTTATGCTTGATAATCCACGGTGCGGGGGGCTCGGTGCGTGGTGCATATTCACGCGTCGGTGTTGGGTCCCAAGTTTCGCGCCATCAGTCTCTCTTGAAGGGCCGGATAATATCTATGATCTATTCGAAGATTTATCATGACCTTCCGTTATCACCCCAATTTTTTGGTCTTTCAAAAGAAGTGTGTATTGGATTCGAGTCTTTTGAAGCTCGAATGCGATCAAATTCATGTCAAAAAGCACCTGTTGGATGATTTCCCTTATCAAGCAATCTCGGGAGAAAGGAAGATTCCGCATCAGAAATTTGTGTCGAGATGATTACATATCATCTCTTGTACTCAGAATTTCAGCTTCTATTGTTCCCAATGGCTGCACTGAATGATTGGTGTGAAGGGGAAATTATTCGATTCATGATAATGAATGCTTGTAATAATGATTCTCCTGGAATTCATGTTATGACAGTGATTACAAATGTGCAGAGTCGCACATTCACTTTTCCCTAGGCGTAAGATTTGGGAGTCTCGATTCTTGAAATAGCGTATTCCCCAATGCTTTTGTCCCCATCCCTCGTGCTCATCCTCATACTGCTTGGAGTAGACTACAATTCCAGCTATCCGATGTCCAGATCCGATAAAAATCGATTGAATGATTACAATGCGCACGATCATCAATCTCGAAGTCGAAAAATTGCATTTCCCAAGGGTCTCGTGGCCCTGGTAGGAATTCGGTTGAGATTATGGTGTTGGTCATTCTGGATCGAGGTGAGAATCTATCTGAAGGAGGTAATTGATGAGTTAGAGATCAATATTCCAAAACTGAGGAAGTTATGAGCTGATGACGCACTTGTTTCCATTCTTCGATTATGGGTCTTTTCTACCTGAGGTATCTCAATCCTTCAACATTATTGGCTTTCTGATCTCAAGTAGGATGAGTTGATTTTCTAATTCGTATAAGATAAGGAATCTCATGAGACAACGGCTTGATTCATGATCATCATAATGCAACTTTGCTATGGAAAAGAGTTGATTAGTGTTTCCTAAACCTGCTTTTGATCTGATCGTTCATTACATGAAATATGTATAAATGAGGATGGAACTTCTGTTTTCCCTTTCTTGTGAGTACGCATCGATAACTATTATATTTCTCATCCATTCATTCTTTGGTTTCACCTTGCTCCCACATTGAATGAATTTTTTTCTTTTTTTTGGCAGAAATCCCTCGCTCCAAAATGAATTGTTGGGGAGCAGACTCAATTTTCTCTTGAATCCGTTGATCTGAGGATCCAATGGGAAATCCGAGTTCAATATCAGACAAATCGGAATCTGGCTCATTGGTTTTCTCCCATAATGTGTTCTGCAATCATGACTCTGAGTGGAGGAAGAGAGAAAACAATTTGGTTTGGAAGGTGTGCGGTAGTATGACTTAGAATCATATTATGAATGGATCTATAGAAAATGGATGATTATTCGAATGAGGTCATCTATATTCTTCCCAATAGTCTGAGAGTGGGGAGAATCTAAGATTGCGTTCCATTCTCTCCGTACGTATGGCTTGGAATGAGCGACTAGGATATTGAATCGTTCATAATTCTCTTAATTGGAGAAGAATTTCTGAATATTTCCATCGAAATGAGGTCATTCTGATAACATCTTGAGATCATTTTATTTCTCTTATTGATAGCCAAGACTGTTTTCTGCTTTCTGGGGTGAGTGTTGTGTATGCTTGGAGGAGGTAATGAAATGGCATTCGAATCATCGTCGCTGTTTGCGGTTGAATCCTAGTCAAATTCGCATGAAACTGCGTATCGAGGCTCCACGAATCTTTTCACACTTTGTGCAAAAAATCTTCATCTCCATCACATCTGCTCACTGGTAGATAGAGGTGAGATTGATCAATTTCTCATTCCTTAGAGGATCATTGTGTCATTTTGATGCAAATATCTACTGCATTAGCAAGTGAAGGCCGGGTTGAATGTCATCAGTTCTCTCTTCTTTCAGCTCCGCAGCTGTCCGCAACGATGGGATCTTGAGTGAAGGTTTTCTATATCGGTTATAAGTGAAAGGCAAGGCGAGAGAATGGATCTTGCCTTTCGAGGATAGATTGATGTGGTTTCTGGGACTTCATCTATTGTATTAGTTCCGCAACGCTGGCAGTTAGTGCAGAGCTCGATAGACTAAATTCTCACAATCACTTCTGCAGATCTAAGATAAATTTCGCCCGGCCTTCCAGTTCTCCTCTTTCTTCGACCATATATCCCTGAAAGAATGCGTCATTGAACCCTCGTAGGTTATCTCCCCCTCCATAGTTTCCACGGACTGAGCTACTACTGGGAGCCACCTACTGATTTGAAGTGATCGAGATAGTCTCTCAAGACCAAGGGTTCTCCTCCTTTGTTTCCTGACTAACGAGTAGAGGGCCAACCTCGCGGATCACGGATTTGGCTAAAACTTTGAGAATTATCGTGTTTCGGTTAGAAATGAAGATATCTCAGAGGGTTTAGACCAACAGGCCCTCTGTTCAGAGATACAGCTGTGAACATTCGCATTGCTAGTATACCTATACGTATGAATTTTTAACACGTGCTTATTTGAGCAATGCTGATGTCCCTGGCTCTATCTCGGAACAGAGGGCCTACTGGTCTGAACTCTCTGAGATATCCTCATTCCTTATCGAAAAAAGGTGATTCCCAAAGTTCCGGCCGAATTCGTGATCAGCAAAGTTGGCCCTCTACTTGTAAGTGCACTAGGATCGATCCTCTTTTGCAGGGCTTGCTCCCGTCGTCACCGTGGGGCAGAATTGATATGTCAGAAGATATCTTCGCACTAGGCAGGAGGCCATTCAAAATGGCCCTTTAACGCTCAGTTTTTGATTGATTATGACTCCGAATAAGGAATGGGTTACGCAAGCTGGGGAACTCCCAGTGAGGCAATCCTTCCGACAACCAGATGAGGCCTGTGGTAGGGTTTAGTATCGTCCGCGCGCTCCTTTCTCCGTTACTCTATGGTTTCATAATTCCGAGAATGTATTCCATTATTCTAAACACACTCGTATCCTCGAACCACTTGCCTGTCACCGGTGTTAACCAAGTTTGGCATGCACATTTTCCATTAGAATGCCGACGATTGAAGTATGACCGATCTCAAATCTGCCTCAGTGATAAAACGAATCAGTATACTCGTCAAGGTGGGTATTTGTTCTTTCGCGGAGGCAATGATGGGCCTTTCTCATATTGCGAATGTATTGTTCATTCGTGACATCTTGAGTTGTTATGTTGGTCGGCAGTAAAATTTTTGAGCCGCGTGATTTCGACTTCAGGCTCTAGTAAAATGTTCGATGTTTGGACGAATTGCAGCTGTGCGATGTTGTGAACAATTGTGAGACTTTTGACCGCTCTCGCTTGGAAGATATTAGGCACCCGATATTTAAGATTATACTGGCATGGGGAAAAAATTTCAAATCACATCTCAAGTGTTCCCGATTTGGAGTGAGATGATTGGCGCGTGTGTGTGTGTGTATGTGTCTGTGTGTGTGCGTAACTTCTGACTTGATCGAGCTTATTCTTGTTGATTTTGGCTTTGATCAGCTGTAATGATTTCCTCCTATTCTGAATCGAAATAGGATCCCGTCCCTACGCAAATTCATCTTATGATTTGAAGAGTTTCCCAGGTATATTTGGTCACTGTTATGGAAGATTCAGGGTTCGCTTATCGATTTTCTCCTATATCATCCTGTGATAGAACAAATTTCCGCGGCGTCTATTGGCCGTGCTTCAAGATTTGATGATTCCTATTTGAATGACTTTGGTTAACGCCATCATTCATGTTTTGTAGAATTTTTTGTCAGTTAGTTGAAGTGTGCTTCGCATCCTGCTCTATATTCGCGTGGGAGTGCTACAAGATAATGGTGGGGAGTATATCGCGGTGCACCATCTTGCGGGCTACTTTCCCCGGTTCCGCCTCGCTCGAGTTTGCTGAACCTCCGTGTCTGCGGTGTGGATATTGATATGATTATTCAGATGGAAGTGGCTCTTGCATCAATTTCTCTCATCGACGTGATGAACTGAACCCACATTGTAATCAGGTGTGATAATGTGAACAGTTGATCAAATAATTTGATGGGGATGAAATCGTTTTTATTCTTGGCGGTGACTCTCGAATTGGACCGCTGTGAGAACAATGACGAGAGTTTCATGCGAGATCGTTTATGAAGATCTGCTTGAACAAATTCTTGCAAACTTGATATCCAACAAATTTCAATGAAAGCCTCCGATCATTGGAGAGGAGAAAGAATGCTCCCAATGAAGTGCTCTCCATACCAATCAGTTCTGATGAATAGTTGCTTGAACGAAATTGCAAAACATTCTTGCTCGAACTTTATGCTGCCGCAATGAGGATATGAATCGGAGAGGGTGAATAGGAGATCTACATTTTTCATCTTCATTCGTTCCAAGGATGGTCGGTTCTTACGTTTGAAATGATTTGTGGTGGCCCTGAGAGAGGCCGATTGTTCAATGAGGGGAGGCTTGGAGAGATGTGCTCAAATTGTATCAGCTCGGAAGACATCAGAGACAGCGGAAAAGCTACGTTCGATTGATCTCCTCTTGTGGATGGCTCTTAGATTGTCTCATTTCAAAGACCAGCAGTATACTGCTAACATTGTCATGCCACTCCGACCTTCTCATCGTGACCCCATTTCTTCGATATCTTAGTGGAATCGCTCTCTTTGCTTTTCACTGACGCTTTTTAGGCTTCCTCCTCGGAGAGAATCGAGATGGTCATCCAAATAATGTACCTCTGTACTCATTCTGCAGCCCAGTTTCTGGTATTTAGTGAGGATGTCTCTGAATGAATATTTGTAGTTTCCTCCTTTTTTGTTACCAAGGAATCCATCGATGACTTCCGCGAACGCAATCCATGCTGCTTTCTTCCCACTATTGTCCCCTCTAATTCTCCATTTTAGAGCAATTTCCTCATATGAGGTCCCCCAAAGATCCCCTCTCTCATCTTTGCCTCGCTGATATGGGGAAATTTCTTTAGAAAGATACTGGAAACATCCACCTACTTTGTTCCACACCTTAACAAACTGCTTAATCAATCCCGACTTCATATGCAACGGGGGCGACAAGACGTATAGTTCCGAGAAAGATTATTCTGGATACCCGAGGGAGCGATGGGTCGAACGTCAGAACATTTTTCACGAAAATGCTGTTCAAGTCGTATTGTGAGTATGTCTCGGGTTAATTCGAGGGATCGCTGAAGAGTTCTCTCGACCTATCCGTTGCTTTCTGTGTATCCAGAGTAATCTTGTTTCAAACCATCCGTGGAACCGGAGAGAATGCGTGATTACGGGAACAAGAATGTCAAATATAGCATCCGTCGATTCTGGGATACACTTGCTTTAGTTGGATGGAATTTTCTCGAACTCAGACAGCCGTGAGCCAACCGTATTCGTTTGAGCTTTGTGAGACCACTTATCGTGTTCAGGATGAGAGACAGAGGAGATACTACCTCAGTCCGTTGAGTGAGAGATGCTTGGATTCCGGGAGGATCAGCGAGATTCGATAAACTTCGATTTTCTATGCTTGCCTGGTATTTTGATCCAGAAAGAAGCCATGACATTCGAAGACCGAGGGAACTCACTTCTCCGATTTTGCGATGAACGAACAAGCAAGGTTATCACTTTTCAATCATCGTTACATTCAAACCTCCCCAACCGTAGTTTTCTTCCGCGAAGATCGGCACTGTCGCGATCATGTACGATTTTTTATAAAACTAGGGCAACAACTCGATAGCTCTTGCTCTACCTGAGGACCTCATTCCTCGACATCCAGCAGAAGGATGTCCATACTTACTCGTAGGATGACATTGCATCTGGCTTCGGGGGGAACAATTTTCGGGATCTCTTATGCTTCAATCCACCCTGATGCGGGGTCCCTGAAACTAGCGGAGGATGAGTCGCAGAATCGTATCAGATCTAGCTCACTTTTCCTCACCTCTTTCTCACTTATTTATTACCAGGATGAGGAATTTCTAACCACTCATGCGATCGAGTAATTGGAGTTTCCGCTAGCGGAGGCCGGAAACACTGTCTTACATGGGTTGGAGTGCGACGTAACTAGGCTAATTTTTTCTTACTTTCTTTTCACTCCAAGGATCTAACCTCGGAATCATGATCGACCATCGTTCATCGAAAATATCGGTGTTTTCACCAGCGGAA
>JAPYYZ010000682.1:0-18555 GCA_030522705.1 Eretmocerus eremicus
ATCTTCCTCTCGAAATACGTCCACGCCTCAGAGACAAAAGCGACAACTCCGAGGACAACTCCGTGCGAATGGCACACCAGGGGTGCTACACTATAGCATCAACCCTCGGCAAACGCATCGTTACATTTTCAAGGGCAAATACTAGCACCCGTGACTCCCAGTCCTTTGAATATTTAAAAGCCAACAGTCCTCCACAAGCAAAGCGATTGCCCAGCCGAAAATCGCTCGGGTCTCGAGCATCTGCGGAGCCGGACGGGACGACAGCAGCGGTCACACGCACCTCTCACATGGTTTCTGCGGGCACGTGGTATAGCGATATCGAGAGAGAGAAAGAGGCCCAAGAGCACACGGGCGGGCCTCTCTTTTTTTGAGAAAAAAGCTGCCCTCTTCCTCCGAGGCAGCAGCTGGAGCTGAGGTGCACGAGCCGTTCGCTTCCATATATACCATCCGGCACAGCTGCAACCTGCGCCCAGGCAATCTTCGTATTTTGCTTTTCTCTGTTGCTACCGGCCCGAGCTCATAACTGTACACGCAAACCACGACGATCCGAATATATTCATGTATGAGAGTTTCGTACTTACTGCCTGCAGACCTGATGTCTGCGATATAGGCACCTCGATCTCATCGAGATTTTTGGGCGATTCCGTCGCCTCGATGGACTAAAATCGGATTCTCGCACTCCAAATGTCAGAATAGATAGTAAAATGAAGGTGTTCCACGCAACTCACACATTTTGTGAATACGAACATCCGCTTTTCGCTCGGAAACTTTACACGAGCTTGCAATCGGAGTCCTGCCGGCGTGGACTGAAATTCACTCGGATCGGATTATGAACGAATTTTTGGGCCCTCGTCGCAGCTCTATTCCTCGGCCAATAATCCGAATGATTCGCAGATATCTCCTAGTTGTTTTTATTATTCGGCAATCACCGCTGCATAAGACTGTAATGAACATTCAAATCGTGGCGCCCCTGGCTCTGCGACCTTTGCCTTGCTACCAAATGCCTAATCAGTAACCAAAGCATACAATATCGCCATTACGTGTCCCCCCTGGAGCAAAATGTTAGAAAATTGCACTACGCATGAAACGCATCAATCCTGACTAGCTCACTTGATTCGTCAAGAAGGCAACTTCGTACTCAGTTGATCTCGATTCCGGGAAAAATTCAATTTCAGTGAGATCCACGCTGAGTCTGAAAAGTGAATTTTGAGCAAAATTGTGGAACATGTATAGAAGGGCTGCAATATTTTCGAAAATGTTGACTCCCATACCAGGTGGAATGTTTAACCTTCTAAGGTACTTTATGGCTCGAAATCGAGTTTGGACAGGGGACGGAACGGACATTTTCGCTTCATTATCTTTCACTAATTTAATCCACGTGTTTGGCGGGGTATAGAGTCTTTTGTGTGAGCTAGATCTCTACTGAATGCCCACTAGAAAAATCTCCCCAGTCCCTATTAGCTACTCATATTATATGAGTGTACGCGATACGGACACAAAGTAATATATAATTGAGGCAGAATCAACCGTATATGAGGAATAGGGTATGGAGATGGATAAGTTAGAAAGGGTGGACATCCGGAACTTTCGGGAACGAAAATTGAGCATGACACAGCTTAGTTTTTGAGAGATGATCGCTGAGGCAAACAAGGATCGATACTGTGGCATTTGGTCGGTAACGTAAATGTAAGATCTTTTGCTTTGCACAGCTTGCAGTTTGGTAGTCGTGATGGGGGAGGGGGGGGGTTATCCTTCGTGTTATCGCTTCATTTATTATTTATGATGACCCTCATCTGCAAATCGACCAATCAATACTAATACTCGTTATTTTTAGTTCATTGTTATCCTGTTATTATTAACTTCAACTTCGTTGACCTTCGTTCTCAATCAGTCAACGTGGAAGTTTTGCGGGTATTCGAACTTTGATCAAGAAAGTTGGAATAAATTCAGATACTTGCATCAGTAATTTCAAGTTTTGTGCGAGAAAAACCAAGTTGATTTCAAGCTCTACTATAATAGTCCAGTATACTATATAGTCCATTGTACGAGTTCTTGAAATTCTATTCGAATGTCTGAAAACCAATTTACTTCGAGCTCACGAGATATTGATCTGTCACCGAAGAAAGCTGTGCCTGAAATTCAGACACCCTTCTCGAATATTCTGGACCACGACATTTTGAACCAACGTCCTGAGATAGGGCTTTTTTTTATTCTCAAGTGTCGATATGTACAGAGCGGGCGACTAGACGTTTATTCTGACCCTCGCACAGTTGTCGCGGTAATCCGACGACAGTCGCGGTCAAATCCATATCATATGACGATTATTGAAAATGATATTGAACAGCCTTCGGATGGTTAATAAATAGTTCACCCGATATTACTTCCTGGGAAGTGATGAGGGCTATCTTAACTATGTTCCGCTCCTCTACACGTATGTACCCCATTGAACAATGATTCGTGTTATCGGGGACCACAGTTCCCAATTAGACCGAATGCATCCAATTTACATAATTACTCACGTAATCCGGCCCATTTGGGCTCGTTTTATTGAGGGTTTATTGTATTTCTGGATCGCATCGGAGAACGGGACCCCCCAAAACGGTTAGGTTGGCGAATATGACTCACTTTATCATATTCTAGCTCAAACTCATTTGGGGCCTAAAACTTCCATCTCAGGCAGGCAAAATCGCGATACTTTTGTTTTCGTGGGATTGCCCTCTTGTGTTGCATATATGCGCAGCTCCGAGGTACGCCCAGGTACACCGCAGCCAGATGTTCGCCAAAGTAATATCTTTTGGTGCATTTTTAGCATACCTACGCATTGTTTGAGAACAAACGATGCGCTAAGGCGTCGAGCGGCACTTCCACAGGATGTTGTGGATTTGACGAGAGTTGAATTTTTTTTGCGTAATGTAAAGGCCTCGGAGAGTTAACCATGAGCAGGCCCATGTTTTCTCCGCTGCGCGAATCAAGATCGCTCTCTACACAGCGTGGATTTCTTGCGCACCTGTCGCTCGCGATCTTGACTCGTTTCAAGGCCAGCAATGATTGGCGCAAAAATTCTTGCTTCAGCTGCATCCTTCTTGCGCGATGGACATCGTGTTTCGATGAAGAATTTTCGACTTTCGAGTAGAATTATTGCCAATTGACTGATATGTGAGAACCAATCGAGCTATACCTGTAAAACAAAAACAGAGCCGTAGGAAAGAAAGACGCATACTTACATCCAAAAGTGACAATCGAGAACTTTACTTCGGAAACGAGGGAAAGGAATTTCATTATTATGACTGTGACAGGTTTTTCATTGAAAATTTGCGCATCGACCAAAATTTTCATGCGCCACCCTATTTTGAAACCAATTCTGGAATAATCTTGTCAAGATCTCGTGATATATATCAAGTACTTATTCGTTTCTCCCCAGTCAGAATCCTACACGCGATATATGACGACTAAATTTTGAATTGATTGTACCAAATTCTTTTGGTACGCGCAATAATTGTATTAATTCGGTACAACAATTGTACCAAATTTTCTTCAACGTCTTGAGAAAAATCAAATGAGTACTGTGCGGTCGTTTTACAGCCTCTCATAGGGGATCACGTATGAGACAGCTGGTCATTCCAAACGTAAATGCGCCAGACAGGCGTATTTGTGTAATAAAGGAACGTGTACGGTCGATTCCGTTAAAACTGCACGATAGGCTGTCCGGGGCCGGGAATCGCGGGAAATCAAGTAATGCTTCCAGCCTACTATTTTCCCATGGCGAGATCATCTATCTCCCGTTGAGACCAGGCAATTGTGAACACCCAAAAAGCCAGTATCGTGGCATGTTTCATAAGCGCAACTCTCGCACTTTATGGACATGCCATTCACATGAAATGTTATCCAATCGATCTTTGCAGCGTGAAATTCTACTATTCGATCATAATATGGTATATCTATCACAAGAAAAGGGACGTAGAATTTTTTAAAAGGTTTGGTTGTGGTCGAGATTTTGTCCTTATGTTTTGCTCACGTTCCCGAGGTATTCACTGAATCGCTGCTCAAACGTTTCTCAGGGACCAGAAGCATTCTGTACCGGTTCGATTATCGTCCAGAAGTTCCAAGTTTAGAAATCAACCTCTAATTTAGTCAAAGATTGCGCATGTAACAAGAGATGTGATGTAGAGCTGCCATTTTTTCACTGCAAAATAAGACCTACCAGTATCGTGGCTATAGATAGTAATCGAACCCAACTTGACATAGGTATCTCGTGAAGATTTTTTTCAATACATCTTACCATGGAAAAGTATTCCCTATTCGGAAAACTTGATCGGTCATCACTAAAAATTATGAGACTCCCTTTTTCGTCAAATGCCAGCATCGTGGCTGCCCATATCATGGCACAATCTCGCAGAGTTTCGGAATTTTTTCAGAACAATAACCAGAATTACTACTAGAAACAGGTTTTAAAAGCATCTAAGGGCTCTGTCAAAAATGAATTTTGGCCGGATCCTCTTCTTCCTCCGCCCTTTTTGTGGGTCAACGAGTGCAGTTTTAATGGAATTGAGCATGTAATGTGGTGTTTGTTGTTCATTTCAATAAAGTTCGGATTCAACTCAACTCATCGAGTGAAGAACAATCGTGATTGAGATCAACATAATTATTCTAAATTTGCGTTTAGATTTTTTGTGAGACAGAAGCGTAACATCGCGCACCTGATGTTCCGATAACGCGACAAATTTTCAGCTTAAAAAAATTTCATTTCATCGAGTGAAAATATTTCATCCTTGGTTTTTAAAGAATGGAATTATTTTCCCGTGATTCAAGCAATTGTTCGTCGCTCGTGTGCACATGCCAAAATTACGCCGCGGTCACAGGAGGTGATAATGGTCTCGTTCGAATGCTCGCTACTCTTCCGGACCTGTGAATAACTTCTTCAATTACGAAATAACAAATACAAATTTTGGGAAAGCTAAGATAAACGGAGTTTTGAGTAATGGCAAATCCCCACGAGCCACGCGCATCATATAATATAAGCCTGACAGTTTTCCGATTAAATCGCGCATGTTTGTTGATGAATTCTAAAAAAATTGGAGCCTATCGGGTATTTTGTGAGTACGAGTGTGGAATCATATGTTTTAGTGCAATGATGTCTCTTTTTCAAATTTCTGTATCTGACAAATTCGCTGCCAAGGTATCTTGTCGATTCATAATTCTGCATGTGTTCGCGGTTTTTTACATTTCCTGTGAGATAAGGTTAGATGAACGTGCGGACGACGTGGACAACGTCAACACAAATGTACGGTCTTCCTCAGTTATTTTTTTATTAGACAGTTGAATTTTTCATTTCTGTCAGCTCCGAATGGTGAATATGACGGACGTGCAAATCGAAGTGTCTGGAGAAATCGACAACCCTTACAAAAAAGAGTCTAATGGGTGAGCTTTTTTAACCTCCTCTAAATATCTTGGAAATTATGCGCGGATCGTCTCATGTTTACAATCTTGTACATCTTTTGCTTGTTGCTAAATTTCAATTGATCATCCAAATGCCAACATGTCCTTATTGGAAACGTCCTGGCCTACCAATGTGTTAGTCGTTCCCAACATCTAATACTTGATAGGTGATGCAAGAGGATTTTGTTGATGTTGATCTCAAACTGTGCACAATTTTTCTAGAGGTTCTGCCATGTAAATCTGTCAGTGATTGAATGTATGATGAAATTTTTTCAGATATGAATTTCCTCGCATTCCACCACTGCCTCTGGGCCAATTGGGCTATCCACAAGCTCAGGAATGGATTCAACACAGACGAGCCAATATCAGGCCATGGGCACTATTTCTGAACACAAACAATGTCAGAGCCCCACCAAGCATCACAAGACTAAGCAAACGCATAATGAAAAATGTAGAATACTTCCAGAGCAATTACTTCTTTGTATTTGTTATACTAGTCTTATACTGTCTGTAAGTAATGCTGGATACCAAATTGCACTTTCCACAAAACTTTTGTCAACTGACATCATCAACATTTTTGGAATTTTTCTCTCTTCCAGCATAACTTCTCCACTTCTATCACTAGCTGTAGCCATTGCACTTGGGTCTTGCTACAAAGTGTCTCAAATGCATGCAAGGCAAGAACTTGTCCTATATAGCCACAAATTAACTTTAGCTCAAGTTTATGCTGTTATTGGCATTTGTTCGCTTCCACTGTTCTACTTGGTGGGAGCTGGAGCTGCACTTTTTTGGGTTCTAGGTAAGTTGCATTATTCTGTTACACATGGGATGTGAAAGTGAGATTTTTCAAGTTTTTTCAAAACCCAACAATCAGCTACTGATGCTTTTGCTTGTGTCAATTTTGATGTTCTTAATCTTGTCATATCTCAAGATCATGAATCAAGTCTCTAAACTAGTGACATGAGGATTATACTCAATTTGCAGGGGTTTCTTGTTTCCTGATTACTCTACACGCTGCATTTTATAATATTGACTCAGTCCTTTGCCCAGGAGAAGATGAATTAAACTTAGTGATGCATGAAGTATAGCAAATAGGCCCCAATCTTGATCCAGTCTGTAATAGATCACCATGAACACTTGTCGATAGAAAACAAACGACAGAGTTGCCTCTGCTGTAAAACAACATACTGCTTCTAAGAATCTGTTCCAAGAAACAGTTTTTCACATTGTAGTTCTCAACACTGTTACTCAGCTTTACTTTTCATCCAACCAGATGTATTCTTTCATAAATTGTAAATAAGATCAAGATATTAATCTAAGTAAAGAGTAATCAGCTGATAGAAGATGAATTGTGAAAAGAACATGGATTTTATTCACAAATGTGTCGGAATGAGTTAGAAGAGTAATTGACACAGACTGAGTTTTCAAGGAATATTCAATTATTGTACATACTCAGAATATGTATAAGTAAAATCAGCATAAAATAGATAGGAATTCAGCTCATGCCATGATAATGGGAAAAGCTGTAAAGATCTTTGATATAATTTAGTTTACACACATAATACACGTGATATATGTAATAAATATTTTCATATTTAAGTTGGAAGAGTTTGTAAATGATAAATTGAATAAAACATCTCTTTTTAAAAATAACACAGTCTTGCTTTGGATCTAGTAAAGCTTCTCATATAGATCTTCAACGTAGCGCGGGGCGTGGGGCACGGTATTCTGCGCAATCTGCGCGGCTCGAAATATAGCCTCCAAAAATTAGTTCCTAAAAAAAAACGTATTCAATACTACGTGTCAATCACAGACATAAGCATTAGTAAAGTGTTTAAAAAAAATGCAATTATAATGAGTGGACAAGGCCATCAAGTCGAGAAAACTATCAAAGATCTGAATGAGAATAACTCAAGCAGACAGCTAGCTAGCTAGCAGACGATCCTTCTAGAGGAGAGGATCCGGCATCCGGCGCGCAGGCGAGATGTTTTGATGAATTTGATCGAGGATGTTGGGGACTAATGATAAAATAAATTAGCTACAGACGATTCGTAAGTCTCGTAGCAATCTTGCATCGTGGAATGGTATGCAAGATTCTGAACTTAACGCATGAACCCCGTTAACGAATAATACCACAGAGAGGAGACTCTCACTTTGATGGAAGAATTATCCCACCATCATGTATCTATGATTAGCAATAATGAATTTTAGGTCACTCATGCATGCGATATCAATGGAAAATAGCGAATTGGACTCATATGCACTAACCTCTGCCTTGGTTTGTTTGACTGATGACAACAAATGGAAATAGTCTGAAGTTATGAACATCTTTGTTTGCACTTCAAGAGAGCCAGATTGCATGTAAGATGATGTCATTTTTTCACTACTGCTACTTGAAAATCAAAATCCACTCACAATCTGTCAATGTTTCAATCTAAGTAAGCCTGCAAGCCACCAAGACTACTAGTATTGGAAGTAGTATTGGAAGAAGAAAAGGCTTATTCTGATTATTTTAGGAGACAAGGATATTCTATTATTGTGTTGCTCCAACAAGGAAGTGCCTCTCCAAATGCATAGTTCAATAACACATGAAACTGAAAGCTATGCCCCAAGTCAGTTGCCTAGTGTTTATTATTCAACAAGGAGAAGCTCTGATGTAGATTTTAATAGTGAATCCCACAATGGACATGAAGAAGAGATCTTGGTGGATCTCAATCTCCCAGATTCCAGAATTACAGCAAAGAGGGCCATAGCAATAGATATTGATGAATCCAAGGATCAACCACCAAAGTCAATTGAACAGGATACTAAAGTATGAGTGAAGCTCAAAGGTGACATGATTTACAAGAGATTAAAATACGATGTAATATTTTTCACAATTTCAGTCTCCACTTTACAATGGTGATTCTAGTTTACATTTTCAAGATGGAATTCGACCAATTGATTTTGTTCTTGTGTGGGATCAATTTGATCAACAAGCTTCAAGTCAGAAGTGTCAGCAAATGCGAAAGGTAGCCTTAAAATGAAGGAAAGAATCCACCTACTACCAAAAAAATTTTTATTTTAATATGCAATTTCTCACAGATTTTTGAAAGCAGTCTAGAAAAAGAAGGTTTGCAGTTAGAATATGAGTGTGATGGTCTTCATGGTTTATGTTTTATCAAAATTACAACTCCAAAACAAGTTTTACGCAAGTATGCAGAGATCCTGAAATTAAGAATGCCAATGAGAGAAATTGAAGGGCTTGATCTCCCTTCACCAGAACAAAACCAACTACTTCAGGAAATTAATTTACTGCTAGAGAATTTCATGAGCCAGTACTATGTGAATCCCACAATATTCCCGCCATTGAAACACAAGTTCACTGCCGTTTATAGTCGCGATAAAGAATATTTATTCAGCATGGATTCTGCTTACTTTTTTACATCAGCAACACGTTCTAGGATTGTACAATTTATACTAGAAAGAACCCGATATTCTCTGGATAAGGAAAACGATTTTGCATTTGGCATTGAAAGACTCATGTCTGAGAAAGCCTATTCAGCATCATATCCTCTTCATGACGTGAGTAAAACAATCCCCTGAACCTCTATCACTGTCATTCACTTCAACTTTGGCTTGGATTTGGTTCTATGGGAATGATCAGTTACATATGAATCATGCATTAAAAATTCCTGAGACATGAAATCATTTCAAAGAAAATTACAAGCAATAATTAGAAAAATATATTTATTCAATGTCAATGTTCTAGTATTTACAAATCAATTTGTTCTAGGGCACATTAAAAACTAGAAATTCAACAAGACATCATTTATATACAGAATGGGCTAGTCTTAGAAAGATATTCTGCTATCAGCCACTGGATTATATAAAAGAATATTTTGGAGTGAAGATAGGACTCTACTTTGCTTGGCTAGGATTTTATACTCATATGTTACTCTCAGCTAGTATTGTTGGAGTTTTTTGTTTTGTTTACAGCTTTTATACTCTGTACAATTATGAGCCAAGTAAGGACATTTGCACATCTAATTATACTATGTGTCCACTTTGTGACCACTTCTGCAGCACTTGGAATCTCAAAGATACGTGCCTCCACTCAAAGATTATCTATCTTATTGACAATTCTTCAACGGTTTTCTTCACTATCTTCATGTCTTTATGGGGTAAGTTTTTTTCAAGCTGTGTATTTTACGTTCTTTTGTCAAACACATGCTCATGGAATACAAAAAACATGGAATACATCATACATGGAATGAGTGGTGGAAAATTATCTCTAATATAGTATCATATAGTCAAAATTTAAAATCACATCATCAATTTATGCATTTACATGATATTTTTCAATTTTTAATGTGTTGCACTCAAATTTTCTATCAATCTCATTCAATCTGAATCTTCTAGACTTGGTCTCAATTTTTTTTCTGTAAAATTTCAGCTTTCAAAATTGAGTTGCTTTTCAAGTAAATTGAATAGCGATTGCCTATGATTTCGTAGGCAATCGCTATTCAATTGATCAGATACATTTGAAGTAAAAGGAAAATTCTTGGACAAAACCAGAGTGAAAACTCTTTTCAAGACCACGTGTACAAGTTGTTGTCAAAAGTTAGGCTTTCAAAATTTTGAATTCGTTCTGGGTCAGGGCAACAAAAGTGGCTCAAAATACTTTTATTGAATCCACAATCTGTCAGATTTTCAATACCAAAAACGTTTTGGGGCAATTTTTCAGCTTTATTATCACTCTCCTCTTCAGTGCCATGTTTTGCCAGGGTAAATGCTTTGGTATTTGTAAGTATAGCACAACTCACAGAAAATTTGTCTAAATCTCCACTTGTCAATAATGAGCACAATGATGGCAACACATCTGGCAAGATTGGTCCTGTCAATTCCAAAGAATAAAATTTCTCCTTACCATTGCTTACAGTACTTTCTCGAACTCTCAGTGGTTTCAAAGTAGCTCCATGGAATGCAATTGGTGATAGAAGAGTAGGTGGCACTCCTGAATATGGTCCACAAGTTGTTATGATGGTTTTACAGTTGATTAAGAAGTTGAATAGGGCTTGGGCTTCAACTCCAGTCACAAACACCAATGATTCGTGTAAATGGTCCACATCACATTCACGTCCAGTTTGCACCTTTACTTGAGAGAACCCGATTCTGCGAATTTCAGATTCTTCAATTCCCACACTTTTAAGCCACTGATCACTTTGTTCATCATCATCTGCCAAATCTGTAGGCTCAGATGATTCTCCATTTTGTTTCTTCTCCTTTGATTTCAAAGGCATGGTAAATTGAATCTCTTCATTTTTCAAGGATTCACGCAATCCTCTAGTTGATGGTGTCAGTAAAGCTTGGACTTCTGATATTCCACAAATGCCAGCTGCTCGAAATAGGACAGTAAAATTGCTACCACAGACATAGAAATATGGGCACTGCCTTACTCTAAGTAAGTGAAATAATGAACGAAAACTACTGCACCAGTCTTTGTAAAGAGCATCTTTCATGTTTTGATTCATGGCAACAAAATTGCTAGTTGACACATTCAATTTTCCTTGAGCTCTGGGGAACAGTTCCATCCATGGTATTGATGGATGTTGCCATACTAAACAACACTGATGAAACCTAGCATTGGGACTTGTGTCCAGAGTTGACTCTTGCTCTCCAATATCTAAACACCGTACAAAACCTGTTGTACCTGAAGCTTCTTCACTGGCTTTCAGTTTCCCTTTCCAAGCGAATGGTTTTGTTGACATAAGCCTCAATTTTGTTTTCAATGTCCAATCAATTGGAATGTACTTTTTTCCTTTTGGCACATCATCCAGGCTTAGAGCCACAGACTGCACTTGACGAATTATACTATCCTCCAGAGCGTAGTTGCTTTTATCTTCCACTTTTACACTGTCTGATGTCAGGTTCAACAATTCAAATGTACTGTCTGCACTTTCACTGTCAATGTCGGGAGGAGATTCTTTGGCTTTTTTGTTTCTTTCATACTTCAAAAATGGATTTTTTCGTTTTTTCGAAGAATCGTTGCTCTTGTTGCACAGATTTGATGCTGCTAAAGGGGCAGAATTGGAGTTTTTTGAGTCCCCAATACTCGTCCCATTGAACCTTGCCTGAAGAGCAAACTTTCGGAGCTTGAACTTGTGCAATTTCATGATTTGATCTGGTCTTTTCCAACCGGGTACTTGCTCGTGTAGTGTATTCTCCATATTCTTGACGGAATAGATGATCTTGAATAAGAATTTATTGAAATAAATGCAAAAGTTCGATGTCTGGTCGTCGCGTTGAGTTTCCTCTTTTCGAGTTTGTTTGATGAGCAGTTGGTGAGTTAGGTTAGGCACCTAGCAACCGCGCTCGTCTCGCGCACCAATGAGCTCGCGTCACATGAGATTCAAATTTTTGATTTCCATTGCAGCTAGGTCCAGCTTACCTTATCACATGGTTTTTCAAGTTTGAATAAGAGCAATTGAGATCATCTAGAGTTCTTGAGCTTGATACTAATTGATGGCCCTCTGTTTTTGGTGCTCGCGGTTCCAGTATTTGCGGGACTTGCAAAACTTTTTCTTCTCTATTCACTTTTTGGAGTTTTTGGCTACTTCTTTCCGGTAAACTGTGCAGATATGAGTGGTTCAGCCGAAAATGAGATTTTCTGCTTCCGAAGCTCGGGCAATTCCCCGCGACTTTCTATCGTTGCGGTTAAAATTGTCTGGGGGGTATTCTATTAAGTATCTGTATAACTTTGTAATGTGATTGTGATGAGTAATTTATAATGATGATGAGTCTGATTTTTATGTTGAATAATTCAGGATGAAATTGTCGATTTCATCCCATGTCCAGACCACAATATCGGTTACAAACTACGCCTTATGTAAGGTCGCTATAATTATTCATATAATTGTCTATAAACCCTTACTGGCCAATTCCCGAGCCAATTCCGTTCCCCTTTGATGTGCGCGCAACGCTTAGTGAAATAAACTATAAATTGACAGTATTTGCATGGTGGCATCAAGTGGAATATATGCGGAAGAGAGTTTACGATTAATACCCGAATCGTATGAGAGCATTTTAAAGGCGAAATGTCAAATGCGTGCCCCTCACGGTATACTCCGAAAGAAAAAAAATGCTGTAGATTTCCCTGAAATTCATCTTGGGCTAGGCGTAACTTTGATAATTGTTTCTGAAAGCCAAGCAAGTCAAAATTGACTCGACTCACCGACCGAAATTCATTAGGGACTAAAATAATTTGTTGTCCCAAATCCTATAGCCTTGTATATGTAAGTGATTCCGCGGAACGTGGGATTTTTTGGGGCCAAAAATGTCCACGGGTGTGATTTGGGTCAAAAAATTATTTCAGCCCCAAATGAGTTTCGGGCGGTTAATCGCGTTAATTCCGACATGTTTGGGCATCAGAAACAAATATCCAGAGTTACGTGTCCCAGGATGAATCTCAGGAAAAACTATAAGGTATACTTTAAGGGGCCGAGAGGGGGACAAAATGGATATTTTGCCTCAAAAATGCTCTTACGGCTCGGGAACTAATCCTGGACTCTTTTCCGCCCTAATTTCACCTAATGCCACCAAATACTACGAAAAAAATGCATTTTACTAAGCGAAACAGTATTTAGGGCAGCAGCAGACCAGGGCAACGGAATTGACCGAAGATTTTGTACGCGAGTTGTAAAACCCGTTCAAAGTACTCACTACTGCACAGATTCGATTCTAGAGCCCCTCTACCGTATCTATTCAAGCCTTTGGGATGTTTCGATGATAAATTGGCCGCTACAATGGGCCATATCAACGATTGGAATATTTGCCGCCGTTATTAGTGCCGTATCAGCACTTTTGATGCAAATCTCCGGAAAAAATTTCGTCTGCCCGTGCGAAAGCTGAACATTTTATTTCGACTTAAAATAGTGGAATGGTTCACTCCAAAGTATACAATTTGAAATAATGATTGGGCATATGTGTTAGTGACCTTGAATAAGCGCAGTACTGGTTTTTAGAGCGAAGATTGTATTCTGGACAAGGAACGGAATTGATATTTTGACACCTAATTCGTCAATTTAAAAAACGGGGGCATAAAAAATGACTCAAAAATCAACTATAAAGTTGGGTACCAATAGAATACATCCTAGAAAATTTTAACCGTAACGATTAAAAGTCGCGGAGGATTGTGCGAACCTCAGACGCAGAAAATCCCACGGCAAAATCACTATCATGATATGACTTCAGCTATTACACGAGACGACGATCCGTTGGTACCTATTTGAGGAATTTTCTTCCTTCATCCGCAATTTCTGGCTCAAATGGAGAATGGGTTTTCAAAATAGTCAAAAATAAATGTCAGAGTACAGATTTTGAAAAAAGTATGATTTTAAATATCGAGTTATTATATCTTTCTTGTGATGAGAAACTGAATGGAAACCAGCGAAGGGATGGCCCTCGATGGAGATTCATTTATTATATTACCATCCGATCGATCTTTTTTAACCGGAATCTGAGTTTCAAGATACTCTTTCTCGTACTACTAATCGATTGACCTTTGGAAAACTATATTATGGTGTAGCCAGAGCAAATATTAGATATTATTCGTACTGTCCGTCAATTTTTCGAAGGCTTGAAAAATTGAAGAACATAGACTTTGACTACAAACTGTAGTCAAAGTCTCTTTCATGAATAGAAGATTTACACATAGACAAGTACAAGTTACTGCTCTATGGAACTTCTATTTTTATAATTCTGGTCGATTAGAATTGGGGGAAAATTGAGTGGAAGTTCTGTCAAAATCAGGAAGGTGATGTTCAAATGAATGGCTCCGCACCGAGAATTATAAACGTATTCATTGCGTTCATGTCCACTGTTTTGGTGTATACGGTGATTGTTTAGAATGCATCTACCGCAAATGCGATCGGAAACAATGTGATTCTTTTCAGAATTTGAGACAAAAATTTGCATCCCATCTGCAGGGTTGGATGAGGAACTTTCACATGGCACTACCGGTATGCGTGTTTCCGCAGAAACCTCAATATTCCATGTGCCTCTTGTTTTAAACTCGAAGAATGTCCAGAAAAAGATTTAAAGAACTCATTTTTGATGTATTTTTCGGTGCTCTTTTTGGCGCAATCACTAGATTTACGAAATGGTCCCTAAGAATAAGTTTGCAAAGTCAGAAAAGGAGATGTTGCAGTGAAGTTTGAAAGACGTTATAATAACGACTCAAAATGATCTAAACAGGAAAAATCGTTGCTGGACCTCATGGAGTATCTTGTTGATCCAACGAGGTTCGAATGTCTGATCTTCACACTGCCGTCGGGTATAAAGTGAATATTGAATAACGAGAAATGAGTATTTTGACCTTTTTACACAAAAAAGTATGGTGTGGCGCGATTGAGAGGGATGTTCCGAACAAAAAGTAGATAAGGAATCAGCTCAGAATCGAGATTTGCACAAACTCAATCTGCCAACGTTGTGCTCTCTAAGTGATTTCCTCGCATTACCCCTGTTTTTAGAGATTCTCTCATCAACAACATCCGATATCTCAAATCATCGAGGGCTACATTTCAGATTTCCAAGGGCAAGCTCTTTTCGATGCACAGTCATCGATTTAAGAGAGTTTCCGATGAAAAAATGCACTTTATTCTCTCAAAATAGCTGAGCAAGTCATAGGGTTGTTGTCCGCCACTAATTCTGATCACTTTTAGCGAAAATTTAGCCTTTTTTACGTCGATTATATCGACTCCAGTAATTTTTCGAGTTGTCTCTGAAGCGCACAAGAAATATACGAGAAAAGGTAAATTTTTCGTTGAAAAACGATGATCACTCAAATTATATTCTTATGAACAAATATGCATAGCACTGGTCTCACCTTAGCGCGCGAGTGAATTCATATTTTAAATGTCCTAAAAAGTCGGAATATCCATCGTCAAACCTTCAGAGCCTTCATTTGACGTTGGGACGTTTTGGGCCCCTACATATCAAAGTATTTACGGAATTACCGATATAAAGGGGATTAATCAGTCGAGGAAAAATCAATGATAATATGATTTTATCGGGCAAAATTGATTACGCTGATTTCGTAGAGAGCAAAATTAATTCATCTTTTTCCCATTTACAGCCACTCTATTTTTGGAGTTGTGGAAGAAGTATTCTGCTGAAATCACACATAGATGGGATTTATCTAGTTTGGACATTCAAGAGGAACATCCCAGACCTAAATATTTGGCTCGACTAGCTCACGTCAAGAGGGAGTCAGTTAATTTCGTAACCAACAATGCCGAACCGAAAGTACCATTTTGGAAAATGAGGCTACCAGCGACGATTTTCAGCTGTTCGATCGTGTTACTGCTCGTGAGTTATTTTTTAAACAGAAAGAACATTGATTGCTTCCCACTAAGAACATGAACACTGTAAAAAGGTGGTTGAAAATTCAACCAGTAGTGTCGACCGCCTGGTTGAAAATTCAAACAAAGGGTGACAAAAAAATTTTAACCAGTGGTTGAAAATTCAACCAGTGGCTGACAAAAAATCTTCAACCAGTGATGGACAAAAAAATTCAACCACTGCTTGAAGTTTTTGACCAAAATGTTTACAGTGTACATAGAAATTGGCGGAAATTATGCGATACTGTCAAGTTTCAATAAGTTATTGATCTACTAGAAAAGGGGATTACACAATATCACCAAGTTCAATTTACAACAGTTTCTTCACCTGTCTCCACTCGAAGCTCGAAGGGAAAATAAATATTTGAATCATGGATCAAAACTTGTCGAAGAGAGTAAAATCGGAGATTTATCATGTTTCCTGTTTTGGTTGCGTTTGAAATTGATTTACATTATGTGTAGTTTACATTATTTTAATGCGAGAACAACAGCTCAATTCAAAATAGATCTCATCAAAATTCTAGGAAGTATCAACACCGACCCAGAATTCTTTCGAGAGTTGAGGACACATTTTTTCACTTGCTCATCGCGCTACCCGTGTCAACATTAGACTGTTAGGAGTATTTTTTACCCAGAGCGCGCCACTCGTCAACAATATTATTATGCTTCAAGCGCGGACACGCAAAAGTCAGTGTTTTCGCGCCCTATATAATGTGGAAAAGGCAAGTGGACTCGAGTTCGCCACCCAAAGCGTTTCATAATATTTTTGCCTACTTCAAGACTTCTCTTTGTGTATTAGCTCATTTTAAAGCTTATTTAAGACGGACAAAATGTGTTGCTACACATGTGATTTTAATGATTTGGAGCATCGCAGACTTATTGCTAATTTACGAAAAAGTGATTCTTTTGATAAACTGCGACGGGGTGTACCGAATTTAGCCACCTCAATGGATACGGTCAGAGGTCGCACGTAATTTAGCGCGCCATAATTATTTCATCGGTAAGACTCAAAAGAGTTATCCATGGATGAAAAAAGAGAATAAGTATGCGCTATATTACGCCTGAGCATTGAGGAGTCCAGTTATTGCGATTTCACGAAGAAACACGATTCCTCACAACTTATGCGAGTCAATTATTATTTTGGCTCTCGAATGTCGAGTTTAATTATTACTTCTGATACGGGTTCCGGTAGAGCTTGATTTGACGATATGCTGAGGTAAAAGTTGTTTTTCGGCGTGAAACTCGATTTTTCAAATTGCTTCTATGAAGAATACGAGAAATGACGAAATTGGGTAAGTGCGACTTACAGTATAGTAGTTTGCTTGTGTAATAAAACCATTATCAAACGAATTTGAAGATCGGGGTGGTGAACTCGGGCATAGTGGCGAACTTGGATGCACGATATACTTGATCAGCACGGTGGGCTAGAAGCCCGGGATTATCCGACAAAATTGCCAAACAAATCGGCGCACGAGGCCTTTTTGTACCAGTCAAACCGATCAAAACGCCGGTGGAATCGAAATTGGAGCTGCTTATCACTTCAAATGTGAGCCATAAATGTCTAATTTTTATTTTTTTTTATATATATGGAAAAACGGCAAGGACAGGGAGGAATTAAAGCCCATCAAAGCTCGTGGCAGCTCCAACTCTGGCGCTCCTCAATAGTTCCCAACGCACTTTGGCTCATTTTGAAGCGTGTTTCAAGGCCTCTATATATTATAGTAAGCAAAGGCACGTAAAATTTCAACGCGACAAAGCCGCTTCTCTATCGTTTCGACGAAACAGAAACGCCAGTTTTCAAAAACGCGACGTTATTGGCCTCTGAAAACTTCTCGCAGCTCTGAATCTAGCAGGTTAGACTATTTTTCAACGTAGCTCGGGTCGTTTTGAAACTGATTTTAAAATCTTGAAAATTAGCTGAGCTACGTTGAATAATATCCAAACGTGCCAGAGCCAGAGCTACGAGAATCCCAAATTTTTTTAAAGAGGAAAATCTCACAAGAAAGTTTGATTATATTCAAGCTCATCCTATTAACACTCCTGTCGAACTCAATTCTAGATAGCTGTGGCGATGGCTGCAGTGCTGGGAGTCGTTTTGTACAGAATGTCAGTTTTGACTGCTCTATACAGTCTGTCTAAGAACAGCATGGTGACCAGCAATGCAATCCTCTTGACAACGACAACCGCAGCTGTAATCAATTTGTGTTGCATTATGATTTTTAGGAGGGGCTATACTTGGTTTGCTGAGTACCTAACAGAGGTATGAACAATTTTGGAAGTCTTAATACCAGGTGGATGTAGAAATTCTGCTAATACGATGCAACGATTTTGTACCACAGGTGGAGCTTCCACGCACTCAAACGGAATTCGATGATAGTCTCACTCTGAAAATTTATCTACTGCAGTTTGTTAATTACTACGCATCCATATTTTATATCGCGTTTTTCAAAGGTAAATTTATCGGATATCCGGGACAGTACAATCGCATTTTTGGCTCTCGACAGGAGGAATGTGGACCTGGAGGTTGCTTGCTAGAATTGTGCATACAACTCGGGATAATAATGGTCGGAAAGCAGATTATGAATTCTGTCCTGGAAATGCTGTATCCGTTGTATTATAAATGGCTTAATACTATCAGAGTTCGTGTGGGGTTGCAAAACCAGCCAAATGATGCTGATGAGAAATCAATTAATATGCAGCCTCAGTGGTTGCGAGACTATAAACTTGTTGAGTGGGGCCC
>JAPYYZ010000683.1:0-35216 GCA_030522705.1 Eretmocerus eremicus
TCCCCACTCTTTCCTAAAATCGTGTCGTTACTCGGCCCTTTGTCGACGTGTGGCTTTTCCATTCGTGCTAATCGCGAATTGTTGAAATGCCCCGTGACACAATGTAATATTCAATGATCTCAAGAATGAGGTTAAATTCAATGTAAAATCCGAAACTTTTCCATGATATTGATCAATTATAGAATATCTAACCGATATCCATTGTGTGATTTAGAAAAAATATACGTTCCATCATTTATCTTACAATGGAGATGAATTAGAGGATTTTCATGAAACTGCTATGATTTTACTTGGTAATTCAAATAGCCTATATGGAAAGCACATGCTTTAGCTCATTATATATCCAAATCTCATGTCAAATCTAGAAAAACGATTTTACATCATATTTTACAGAATTCTAGAACCTTGCGAGATAAATTACTATATAAAGACGAATAACCCACTAAAAGTCATTATGTACACGAATAGCCCTTGAAAAGCTCTATATCATGTCTCAAAGCAGTTCTCAGAATTATGTAGATTCGATGAATATGATAGGAACTCATAGGATTTTTGTATGAAGCTATGTATAGGTGACAATGTGTACATGTATATGAATGTGTGAGTAATGGCTCTTTCGCGCCAACGGAAGGATAACTATAGAGATTACTTTATCGTCAACGAGACGCGCGTGAGCCATTTGAATTCAAAGTAGAAGCATACTATAGCTTGACAGCATAACTATCTATTTCAGAATAAATTCCAATTTTGGGTGTTGGCATTCACAGTTAATCTATGATTATTGAGGAGCATACTTGTCTCTTCGGGGGTTGAATGAAGTTCTCAACAATCACGAAGTGGAAAAGAGTCAAAATGTCAGTTCCGTCTCATGTCCAAATCTCAATTTTCTGCAAATAAGCGTAGCACATTTCAAAGTACTGTACCCTCGACTTCTCGAGAGTCAATTACTTTAAAAGGCAATGTGTTGGCTTCCGGAAACCATCATTCCGAGCCCAAATACCGTTGTTCAGTGTAACCTATCCGAGTAGACATGTCGTCCGTGGGAATCTATTGTCAATTTCTCAAACTACGATATCGCCGCGTAATCGCCCGCATTCGTTATGAATGGATCCGGACTAGTTCATTTCCAAAGTTGAGGGTTCAAGGAAACTTCTATATACTGTATATGCTGAGAGCATCGACATGTGCATTCGGGCACGCTTAATTGCATCCGAGATTTCGATGTTCGAAGTTAGGTCAGTCCCATGTCACGAGGCAGCACTTTTCAAAAGCTGTTGATGAGCGCCGCGGACGAAGTTTTCGAAAGTATTCGGTAGGGATACGAGGAATCTATACGTTATCGATTTCATCGCAGGATCGATTTTATCGCGGTATGTCAGTCCCGAGTCAGCTCACATTCATGTCAGTTCCGTGTCAAAATCGTGACGATCTCATCAACGATGATCATCACCTCATCATTTCCGACTCTGCGCATCGTACAGCATCATTGAATCGATGTAGATGAATCAAATAAGAAAATATTCCGTGCGGATGATTCCTCCGAACTATGTATGCGATTACTCGTTACGCTTTCCATGAATAATGTGGAATGCATTTAGCGGTGCTTCAAATCTGTAATTTTTGATGCTATAGATCTATATTTGAATTTATATTGGTGCTCACAACCTATGTCTTGATTGCAAGCTGCACAGTCTACCGTGTATTACGAGTAATGCAAAGGGACGAAGATTCATACGTGTTCAGTCCATTGCCTATTGATCCTCACGAACTTTCCAAATTCTGATGCCCTTCTGGCTTCGATAACTTCGATCATCGCTATGCAAGGATATACACAAGTCGATCAAACTTGACACATGTGCTCTTATATTCACAAGTTCACAAGCGCGTGAATTGAATACAGGCGTAGGGAATACGAGAGTCAATTGCTCCTTCAAACCCATTTTTGACGCAAAATGCATTCCACAGTATTCATGGCAAGCGTGACGGGTAATCGCAAACATCGTTTGGAGGAGTCACCCGCATGGGATATTTCGTTCAATTGATTCATCTATATCGATTATGTTATGCTGTACAATCAGGATAGTTGGAATTGATAGTGTCATGATGATCATCGTGAGGATGTCACGATTCTGACACGGAACTGACATGAATGTAAGCTGACACGAATTGACATTCCGCGATAAAATCGATCTCGCGATCGAACAACTCAACGTTGGGCTACGCCCTCGTGGATTCCTCGGATGCCTACCGAATACTTCCGAAACCTTCGTTCCCGATACTCATCGACAGCTTCTGAGAAGTGCTGTCGAGTGACACGGAACTGACCGAACTTCTTGGACATTCACGTTTCGGATGCAGTTGAGCCTGGCCGAATTCACATGTCGATGCTCTTGGCTCATCCAGTGCACAGAAAATTTGATTTGATACCTCACCTTTGAGAATGAATCAGTCCGGATCGATTTCTAACGAATACGGGTGTGTGCGTGGCGATACTGCATTTTGAGAAATTGGAATCGAATTTTCACGGGCGAAACGCCTACCTCAATAGGATAAACTAAGCAACGGTCTATCGGCCTCGGAGCGGCGGTTTCTTGAAACTAGTAATCTGGAAGTAATCGACTCCGAATAGCTACAAAATACAATACCGCGAAGTGTTCCACGCTCATACACGGAAAATTGGGGTTCAGACATGGCACGAAACTGACATCTCGACCCTTTTGCTTTCTCGTAGAGGAAGCATTGTGTTCGTGTAGAGAATTTTGCACAATTTTTTTTTTCTTCCTCAATTTACACCCTCTTATGTTCCACCAATCTTTATGAAAGCTATTCCATCTTCTTCTACTCTTCAAGCTCTATCTCATAGTACCCCCATACTTTCCCCCCATCTCATACAACTCCCCATATGAATTACTTTATAAGCCACTTCCCATTTGTCCGGATGTATGTGAGTACGTTTATTGTCTTCCGTTTGGGACAAAATAACTCCGAAATGCATCGATCGATCTTTACCAAAATTTGATGGATTAATCAGCACCCCTTAGCGCTGAGCCCAGTCTATTTTCGACTCCATTCATAGATTACGCCATTTTCTATATCAAGTTTCATACCGAAATTTCAACATAGTTTTCACAGCATTGTGCGCCATGCGTGATACCTTCTGTCTCCTTCTTATAGGACTATCAGGAATATATTCCCTCCTCATTTTCCACCATTCCCTATCGAATGGTTGATACCGATTTTTGATTGAGGTCCTTTTTAAAATACTGCACTTTTTTTCATCTTTTCTTTTCTCTTTCGCCGAAATTTCCATAGAGGACCTCAATCAAGAATCGGTATCAACCATTTGATAGAGAATGGTGAGAAATGAGGAGGGAATCGATTCCTGGTAGTCCTATAAGAAGGAGAAAGAAGGTATCACGAATGGCACACAATGCTGTAGAAACTTCATTGAAATTTCGGTCTAAGACTTTCTATAGAAAATGAAGTAATCGATGAATAGAGCCCAAAAGAGACTGGGCTCATCCCCAAGGGGTGCTGATTAATCCTTCAAGTTTTGGTGGAGATCGATCGATGCGTTTGGGAGTTATTTTGCACCAAATGAAACATACATACATCCGGACAAATGGGCAGTGGCTTATAAAGTAATTCATATGGGGAGTTGTGAGAGATGGGGGGAAGTATGCGAGTACTATCAGATAGAGTTTGAAGAGTAGAAGAAGATGGGATCGCTCTCATCAAGATTGGTGGAACATAAGAAGGTGTGAATTGAGAAAGAAAAAAAAATTTTGCACGAAATTCTCTTTCCTCTCTCATTCGTGATACCTCCTTTCTCTTTCTTACAGGACTATCAGGAATCGATATCTTCCTCATTTCCCACCATCTTCTATCGAATGGTTGATACCGATTCTTGATTGAGGTCCTTTTTGAAAAATACTTCACTTTTTCCATTTTTTCCCCTTTCACCGAAATTTTCAAAAAGGACATCAATCAAAAATCGGTATCAACCATTTAATAGAGAATGGTGGAAAATAAGGAGGGTATCAATTCCTGATAGTCCTATAAGAAGGAGAAAGGAGGTATCACGAATGGCGCCAAATATGGCGCCAAATTAATGAGATCCCATTTGTTGAATGTAATAACAGGTGGGAAATCACAGGAATTCCCCACATTATGATCAATTCGTAGTGCAGATGATGGAAATATTGAAGAAATTCATGAATCTTTGATTTGTGTGTCATTATTCCATGTAAAATTAAGAAGATATCATAACTAATAATGCAACAAACAAGATGGTGAGATCAGTCGGATGTGGCATTTTGATGACATCCAGTGAGAAGAGAGAGCATTCTGCTAATATCTTTTAGCAGCGTATTTTCACATTATAACTTCTTCAAACTTCATTCAATCCCTAATGTGACGGATGTATGCTTCAAGAATCATCGATCTGAAAGCCATTCGTGGATCAGGAAATGAACTCTCATATGCATGCCCAGGATTCTACAGTTCCCACAGTATTTTTAACATTCTGGAGGAAGTAGTGCTTTAGCCAGCACTACTTCCTTCAGAATGCGACCTTCTTGATGTCGATTGATGGAGTAGAACTGGAGATGTAGCCGTTACAAGGTAGAAAAAATTCAAGGTCCCTGAAAGGCTGCCCCAAAAAGGCTGGACAACGATTTTGAGCTCCGAACGTGTATATCGGTAATTCCACAATGAAGGAATTGAAAGATGAAATTTTCTTCATGGCACATGTTCCAGTGGTAATTTTCTGGTTCTATCGGTCGGAACAAGTTCAGAACACCGTGACAGCATCCTTTCTATAATGGAGTCTTTTGGAAAATCGAAACAGAGTCTTAACTCGTAGTAAAAAAGTATACCACATCTTTCACCCGTTTCCAACGTAATTGTGAACAACGATCAACTATCATAGCATCGTGAATCAGTTTTGATCAATCCTAAATATGTTAAAGTCGTATTCTTGATACTGGACGAGTCAAACGCAGGTTGCTCGCTGATATGAGTATAGTGGATGCTCACAACAGACGACAGCCTAACCGTGAAACTGCAGGAAAGAGGAACATAATTGCCTGTATGTTCCTTTATAGGCTCTGGGTCATCAATCTGTTCATTTCTAATTACTCTTCATGCACTCTCTCTCGTGTACATCCATTCTTATGAAGATCTGAATGTCACGTATCGAAGTGAGCGTGGTTCCCCATGAGAGACACTTGGCCCCTACATGATAGCTCATCATTTCTCTCCCAGGCTCTGACGGCTCTCAAAATTTTGACTGAAGTCGTTTGACATCAGAATCTATGAGTGTGCCAAGATGTGTATTTTTCTGAACGCCAATTGGAGTATCGACTCATCGAAGTATAGGCCATCACCGTCCACGACTACGTGTCCACAACTATGGGCCATCCTCCGATCCATCCGTGACCGCGCAAAATATTAATGTTAGAGTATACATACATTAGCCTATCTGTACCTTGAATGTAGATTCTGAGTATCATGCGATACGTTCCTGAACATTTGGTATTTTGCGTGCTCTCTCTCTCCCTCTCTCTCTCGCGCGCGCGAGGTACGCCATATTTGTTTTGCAGCGCTCAAGACCATTCACCCGTCGCTGGAATGGAGGGACATTACTGATATCGAAGTCCTGCAACCCCACCCGGCGCGCGACTAGAGAGACGCGTTCGGCGAGCGACGGTGGATTGAGATCATCTCCCCGAGTCTCGGTCACTAGCTCAATCGCATTACCATCTTGCGTGGTCCAGCTCTTCCGTAGCATCCTAGCCAAGGATGTGATGAGGGCGAAGCGCTCGATCACTTACAATTATTTCACTCTTTATAATATCGAGCCCAATCCGCTTGACTCTGATGCAGAAGCCCAAGTGCCAGACCGCAGAATTCCCATTAATGAGATTCTTCCCCGTCAAGAATACAAGAGATATACACGTTCGAGGCCACTAGTGCGGGAGTTAGGATTCAATTATGGCTGTTACTGCGGTGGACGTTCCTGAGCCAGGCAGAAAAACGGTGATTGTGCGCATCCGTTTGAATCTCTTGCTGAACTGCATGCTATCCAAACGGCGAGCCGAGAGGCTCGAAAACTAAGATCCGCATCATCGAACAGCACCCAGAACATTTCCACCGTTCGGAATCTGGGTGCAGCCCCGGCAGCAGAAACAGCAAGGACTCCTTGACTTGCTACACCTGTTGGAGAGCCAAGAGGGAGTAGCAGTTCGTTAAAAGCGGGGTTCCTGAATATTTACTCACTCCGATATGAAATTGAACAACTCCGCTGGTTCGTCGCTCAATATCCCTCCTACCATCTTTCTGGGGTGGCTGAATCGTGGCTGGGTTGATTCGTTGATTATAGTCTCGTTCAGATCCCTGGTTTTCCATCACTGTGACAGGATCGCAACAGGGGAGGTGGTGGAGTTGCTTCGTATGCTCGCATTGATTTTAAAATGGGAAGGTTGGCCTCATTTGACATTCTTGGCTGGAAGAAACCTAGCGTACCTGAATTCCTTTTTTGTAGCGCACAGCAGGGCAGCTCTCCACCAATATTGACCGGAGTGATGAACAGGCCCCCTAAGATTGTCATGCAGAAGGTCGACGGGCTCCTCGGCTCGTTACGTCATTCGTGTAGTGATTCTAGTCATCAAATTATAGTCGGAATCTGAACGCAGATCTGTTCAATGCAGATCATCCCGACACAGAAACACTCACTGCACTGACGGAAGAACTATACCTACAGATTGTGCAGCACGGCCCGATTCACCAACATAACCCCAATGTACCTCACACATGGATTGATCCCGCGTACATCGATGAGAACGACACCATTACTGAGTTCTGAAATAGGTTGTTGCCTGGTCTCGGCAAGTACGCGGTCATTGATGTCACTATCAACATCTTTACTTTTGCTCTGCCAAGAAATTTGTTCACTTACAGGGATTTCTGTAACATCAGTCCGGAGCAGTTGAATGATCGGCTGCTTCGCTGCAACTGGACACCCCTAGAAAATGCTGAAACCAGCTTGGAAGATGCTGTTAATTGCCCGAATGAGAACTTGTAGACTCTCCTCCATGAATCAGCTCCTGCAAAAGCGGTTCGGTCCCATGAAGGCGATGCTCCTCGAATTGGTCCCGAGTTAGAGGCACTCATGAATAAGCGACCTGCGGCACCCAGGCGCTAGGAGCGAGACTAACCCAATCAGCGCAAATGTCTCGAGCTCCAGAATTAGTATTTCCGACTAAGCGAAGACGTTGACGTGCGTGAAAAGCAGGAGCATTATTCTCCTTCCCAGAATCATCTCTTCGACGCTCTAGACCGAAATAAGAACATAAGGGAGGATATCCGCAACCTCGGCCCCTTGCCCGATAGGAAAGATAAGGAACTACATGGGCTTACACTGAATGAGTTCAACGCTCATTTTGCGGGGGTCTCCGTCCCACCTTACGAGAATATTGAAGAAGCAATAGACGGAATAAATTTCGCCACAGAGGAAGGTTTTGTGTTCGAGTCCACGAATTTCATTTGAGTCGTCCTTGCCATCAAACATTCTCCCTCACAGATCCGAGAAGTAGACGGTGACCCTCAAAGCGTGATCGTGAAGGCTTTTTTGGCGGAAGGTTATCTTTTTGTACAACTTTTCGAATCCTTTTTTGCTCACGGCATTTTTCCTTAGGCTTGGGCGCAAGCACAGCTGATTGCACCGGAGAAGACTGCAGCTCCATCAGCGGTCTGGGACTCCCGTCGTATTGCTCTGCTGCACCCTCTCTTCAAGGTTCTGGAAACAATAGCCCATGACCAAAGCACGGAGTATTTCAAATATACAAATTTACTTGATCGCTTCCAGACTGGTTTCAAGCAACATCACAGTACCCAGACAGCTTTGCTCAAGTTGATCGATGACATCAGAAGAGGTACTGGCAGGAGAAAGATCATCCTTCTATTACTGTTCGACTCCAGCAAAGCGTTTTACACAATTCCACCCTCCAAGCTGCTGAGTGAACTTCAAACACTTGGCTTCTCCAGATCGGCTCCTCTGTCGGTCAAATCGTATTTACAAAGTCAAACCCAAATGGTCATTTTAAAGAATGGTGATACTAATTGGCTCACAACCAATCTGGTTGTTCCACAGGGCTCCGTTCTCGGGTTTCTACTCATTAGCTTGTATGTCAATGACTCGCCCGGGCTGCTGGACGTGAAGTCGGTATATCATCTTTTCTACGCAAACGACGTCCAAAACTATCTACAGGTAGATGAGAAGGACATCAAGGAGGGTATTGCTCCGTTAGAAGGATTAAGGCGACTTGTTGCTCGGTGGACTAAGGACTCCGGCTTGCGTCTCAACGCTGGCAAGACTCAAACAATCTCTTCCAGTTCCAAGAGGAACGTAAGAGACCTGCTCAATATGGACTTGCCAGGGGTTGGGGTACAGGATGGTGTATTTGACCGATTTAGTGACACAGTCGTGAGTCTCGGTATGACATTGGACAGTGAATTGACGTGGATATTGCACGCTAAGTTATAAAAAAATTTCACAAATCCCTTCACAGATAGCGGTTCATAAGAGCCTGCACTCTCGAGACTTTGAATTCGACTGGTCGAAACCCTTGTCCAATCCCAGCTGGACTACTGTGAGGTCGTGTACCTATTTCCTATCAACTCGCTCACCATGCTTCTATATTTGTGTTCAAGACCAAGAACCACTTATTTTCCTCTACAGAAATTCATGAATAATCCGAAGAAAGGCTCGTCTTTCACGATCTGCGTTTCTCAAAAAATATTTCAGAAATAGTCCGTAGTCACAATTATTACCTTTTTTGCATCCACTAATAGATTGAGAAACTTTGGAAATTCACTTCCCATCAGTCCGCAACTCCATACATCAACTAATCAATCCAAGACCGAATTGTTCAGAAAAATCTGCGTAACAGAACTATATGATACTCTTCATGCTGAAGTGGCCTGTACGTAAGCCTTCATTGTAATCTCACATACCCGTTCGGATTGAATATTTATCATTATATAATTATCATAATTTCTAGTTCTTCATCATTATCATTATACTTCGCTGTAAAATAGCAGTCATGCCCGTATATTCTTCAATAAGTAAATGCATGAATTACCATCTCGCCAAAATGTTATACTTGAGGTTTTTCGCGAATTCCAGTCGATCTAGCATTTCGAAGTTTATTTCCACCTGCCTGGAATTCCAGTCGCGAGGATCTGTTGTCTTGCAAGTTCATAGTATGTCTAAGATTTGAGGATGATTTCCGTGCGAGATATAAACATCCTATCTCTTTTGAGGCACTGATGATGACTCCGACTCGATGATTGCAAAATTACTTGTTCAAATGGATTCTCGAATTTTCTCATCTTCGGCGGGAGTCGAGATCATTATCCATTTGAAATGATTGTTCTCGAAATCTCCAGGAGGTTATAATTACTCAGATAACGTGGATTCATTTTCGAGAGCTAGCAACTCATATACGATCTTCCAAACATATGTGACAACTTTGAGGGCTGTCTACAGCAACTTTCTGGGTTTCTGATTGGATCGAACCGAATGAATCTGTGGAAATGTTCAACAAGCTCCAAGTTTCATCTATTTCCATAGGTTGAAATCTCCAAGTATGCCTGACCCAACCAATTGTTTCGTGTCCTTCAGACCTTCACCTACAAAATGCATCTTGAATCATGTCGATGTCTCCATTCCAGCCCGAGTAACTAAGTTTTGACCAAAAATGCAACTCTTCCGGCGGGCAGCGAGGAAGGTTTGTGTGTGAAAGGGGGGAAGCGAGAGCGATTGAGGGGTGTGTACTGACATGAGTATCGAATGCACCCGAAACTAGGATCTTAGTGGTGTCAAGAACCTTGGTATACTGTCACGTGGGAGAGTCGCGATGCGCTCTCACGCGCATCTCTTCCCCGTGCCATGACGTTGCAGCCGCGATGGCTACGCGAGTCGCGCAACTCTTGCGGGCGGTTCGTCGGCCGTCGCGGATGCACCGTCAGTGTTTCTGACGGAGCTTCGCTTGTCCCCACTGCGCTTCTGGCCGCGCCGCGAGCCATCGTCGTCGACGACGACTCGCGTCGCAGACAGATCGCTATGACCAACCTTTCCGATAACATCACTCTCTCTCGACTCTCATATTGTCCCATTAAAGCCACTTCTATATTCATACTCGTGTTTCTTCTGAAGATAAGGACCCCCTGCCCACGTGACATCTTTCTTTTTGGTGCTAGGTGGGGTGATTTTCCACGAGTTTTCCAAGAATTTTCTTCGAAAAGAAAATTTTCTTTTTCAATTTTTCGCGATTTTGAGAGATTCTCGCGAGGAGTTTTGTGACAAGAAGGAGAGGTCGTGACCGAACGACAGGTGGAACGAGGACGACGTAGTCCATCCGACGTCGCCGGTTCATCCAGGAGGACCATATTAACTTGAGAACAGCGACCAACACCGGCCTACTCAGCCTAGACGAGAGACTTTGGTACCATATCAGCCAGCTGTTATCGCATCGCCCAGCCGTCGCGTCGGCCATCAGCCAGAGCTGCGCCGCAGGGAGTGCTATGCTGAGCATCATCATCGCCCTGGCCTCCTGCAGCTTCTCTTTTCAAGCTTCAATACCGACCATCTCATATTCGCTCGTCTCTCGAGATAAATCTATTCCGCTCGCACACACACATCTCCATAGATCGAATGAAATCTTGAATCGAAAATTTCCAAGATGTCGAAGGTCAGAAATCTTTTCACGTAGTCGAAGAGTAAGGAATCACTGGCTCGTACTGGAGTTATTCCGAAGGATTTCAACTTTCGACCGGAATTATTTAATGAAAATCAACAATGTGGAGAAATCGATACTCTGAATGACCAAACTAGGTACAGTCCCAGCAGTTCAAATGTTCATTTTAATGGAGGAGATCTCGATGGAGCATGGGGAGATGATGTGGGTGCGGAAGAGTTGTTAAGAGCGAGAAGAAATGCGCCGCCAATGAGTCGCACTACTTCGCCGGCGGTTTCGCGACAATACGTAGGTCCAAGTTACCAACAGTGGCGTGAGGCAGCGCCGTTACATGATGAATCGCCAATTCGAGTGCAACCGATCCGCCCACCTCACAATAGCCAAATCCGCGCCTTATCATTACCGCCGGTATTTTGTGTCATGGGTCCTTACGGTCGAATTTTTGAGATGGGAAAAAACCAGGATCAGAATTTGAGAATTCGAAACACTTTTTCGGTCAATCCTGAACTTTTGAATGATTAACAAATTTTTGAATCAGAAACGATTAACGAAAGAAGTTTCAATAATCCGCCAAAACCAATTAATCAGAGAGGCTTGCGGACGCAGCCCGCCCAACAGACCCCTTGGGATCTTTCCCAATTTGAGGACCAGAATGGGCATCGCAACGAGTTCATGATTAATGCGAATGCACCGGTGAATCAAAGCCAATCATTTATGGCTCAGAATATGCCACAAAATTGTGAGAGCCATAACTTTAATTTGAAAAATTTTTCTGAAAAAGAAACGGTTCCCACTCGAAATTTGACTAAAAGCCGGCTCAGACCCGAGATCGAGAACTTCTTCCGTGGAGTGAAAGTCTACGAAATTTTGAGGTTATGGGCAAGAATTAATGATTTTATCCCCAAGGCTTTGGACTAAGCAACCAAGCGGAGGCTGCTCATCAAACCCCTCATTATTCGTGCGTCACTCCCAACTTGGACAGTCAACGCCAAGAATACCATTGCGAGTGCAATAGCCCCCGGAACGGGAATGTTCATTGGGCAACCCCGCATGATTTTTCAAGCATGAGAACAAACGGCTCCGTTCGAGCACCACATCAAAATCATAGTCAACAAACGGAACCTGCCAGTCGGATCCCAAACGATTCACAATCTAGTCAAAATTTGAATATGCAGTCCAAATTTTCGCAAAGAGGGAGAAATCCCTCGATTCAAACAGTGTCCAAAACGGGGATTGAAATTGATTTCTATAAACGCTTGAGGGACATCGGAGAGTTTAATGGCGATGCAGAGTAATTGAACATTTTTTGTGCGGCGGTGAGATTTGCAGCGAGCGTGGGCGGACCGGATTCGGAATATATGATCCTAATGACTCTTGTCGATAAATTAAAGGGGATGGCAAAGGTTCTATACAGGTCGTCTGTATTGAATCTCGACTCGGTCGGAGAATTCCTGAAAGAATTGAAGGAACAATTTTCAGTGGTTGATTCTCTGGATGAGGTCATGTCAGAGATAAAAGCTCGTATAAAACGAAAGGGAGAATCATTAGAGTCATATGGCAATCGTATTCAGAGGATGTTAGCGAGATTTAGAGTGATCGCAAAAACGAAATCGAATTATACCTCGTCGGAATCAAATCTCGGACTCGTGACGCTGACGAAGCAGCAATGATTCGATACATCATAGTATCGGATCCAAGCCAGAGAACATTGTGCGGAACGGTAGGCCGAGAAATATACGCGAGGCAATAAAATACGCCCAACAAGCAGAAATGCAGCGTAGGCATCACTCGAACGAGGAGGAGCCGCGCGTGCAGTCCCCCTCGACCTCTAGAGATAGTGGCCACGCAAACGTTCGCGTCATGGAGTCGCAAAGAACATGCGCTCACTGCGGCGGAACGAGCCATGTAGAAGCAACATGCTACAAAAAAGAGAGCGATAATAAGGTCTGTCAATATTGTGAGGAAAAAGGACATGACGCGAAGGTTTGCTGGGTGCTCGAGGACCACTTTAAGAGGGTCAATGTATACATCAATCGTCCGAGTACTCGCCGAAGTCACGGTGGTCAACGTGGTAGAGGAAGAGGCGGAAGGAATTTGCGTAGCCCGTATAAAGTTTCGCACAACGAGCCCCCTTCCGACGAATATGACTCGAACGCGATTCTGCAGGGGCCGAGTAACCAGCCCAATTATCACAACACGGGCCCACAGCAGGCTCCACCAGCCCAACAGCAGGCTTGTTCGACTGAAAATTCAGGCGAGCCTTTAAACTGAATCCTCGCCCCCCGCAGTCCTCAGGCGCCGGGCTCATCGATAATGTAATTTCTCCAGCATCATCGATGACGAGCATTCAGAACGATGGCGAGGAGCCGTTGGCCGATTCGGCATCAGACAAACAATCGTCATCTGATGGCGAATCGATTGTTGAAAAAACAGGTGAGAATAGAAGTAACAATGACACATCGTCATCGTCCCGAATTAGAGTCCGTGAAACAGCTATAAAATTTTTGAAATCAGGGAGAATTCCTCCAGTTGCAGATTTTGTGAGTCGTGAAAATAAAGGCGGAAGAGTTAGATTGTATATAGATTCCGGAGCGGATGTGTGTATTATTGAGGAGAGCAAAGTCTCATCCATTGATAGAGACAATTGATAAGTCTGACATTTCAATCATGAATGGCGTTGCAAAAGGAGAATTTAAATCAGTGGGAACAATTTTTATAAGAATAAATGGCATGCGATGGAAATTTGCCGTTGCGCCACCGCTATCTCAGCCGCAGCGCGGTCAATCACTTGAATCAGTGCAAAATCCTGCCGAGGAAATTGTTGCTGAGTCTCGAGACTCAGAGCGCACTTATCGTGTGTCGGAGGTGTTACCCGATCCCCCTTCAGAATCAATAGAAATTCCAATCCCGGCGGAGAATGAAAATCTGAAATGCCGTGAAATGGAATTCCAGAGCAAACATCCTTGGAAAATGTCCAAATATAAAATCAAAACTTGAACTCGGCTGAATCAGCTCCAGAATTCGAAAGTATTGAGGTCATCAATGGCTCTCATTCGGAGAATTTGAATCCCGAAACTTCCATGGAATCACATTGTGATAATGAAAATTTTCCAAACATTCAGAATCACGGGAATCGAAAAAATTTGGGGGATCGTATAAAGGATCCCCTCACGTCGCGCGAGAATTATTGGCTGAATTTTTCGCTGGTTAATCGCGAGGGTAGCGGCATACAACGGAGCGGTGGTCCCATAGATTCAGAGTACATCACGCCACAGGTGCAACGCGCCTTGCCGTCGGACGCCCGAGCGTCCAGCATCGAACAAGTGAACTGCATTGCGATGACATTGAGCCGCAACTACAACCGCGTAGCGATAAGCCGCATTCCGACGCGAGAGAGAACGAGCACGTAGAGAGCGTACTCGCCTCACCCTCGTCGTCGCAGGAGCTTGCAGCAGCTATGCAAGATGAATCTCGAGTGCTTTTGCCGCCGCGTGAGCAGCGAACAAGCGAGATGAGATAGCGCAATTATGAAACCCCGCGATTTCTGAATCTACATCAGAGAGGATAGATGAAAATTCCCAAAATTTCGAGGAGTGTGTGCAGATTGACTCCCTCCCTCAGCAAACCCACGAAAATCTGGAAAATGAATTGAAGGAGCTGGAGTTTGACCCTTGAGAGGGTTGTGGATATTCCTAATTTACCCCGGGGTAACTGCTCATTTTGGTCGCTCATTCTTGGCGGTGGTTTAGAGGCTACTGCACCCGAACTTTGGTTAAAATTATTGACAGAGGGAGATTTCGAGTCATACACGGATGCAGATGAGACGCGCGGAATTCTTAGGTCAGAAGAGCGGTATGGGAACGTCGACTGCATACTCGTGTTCTCACAGCTATTCAGTAGGAATGTCTGCGTGCGTATTCATCCTGAATCAGCTTGTGGCTCACATGCTCACATTCGCCCGACCGAAAGTAGAGAATTTATTCATCTACATTTAGACATGGCATCCGAACATTACACGCCTCTGCTGCCTATTCAGACTTCGCGCGACAAAAATTCTCGCGAATTCGTTGAGAAAAATGATGCGTCCGACGAAAACGGACCCGCGCAAGAGAATCCCCCGAGTGTGGAAAATGAGACCTCGGAGAATTCCCAACCTCAACCGCAATCCGAGAGTCAGACTCCCAGACCTAAAGCGCACTCAGCAGCGCTCGACAAATATTGGGTTGCGCAAGCTCGGCCGCTACGTGAGAAGCCTCCGTGGGCACTCGGCGACTATGAGCAGGCGCAACCGTTGCAGAAATTATTCCTTGTCGATGAGCACCCATTTAGCTACCGAGAAAATCTTGCCTTCTTTGCTACGTGCGATGGAGAATTGAAGACAGAAACTTCCGAGTTATCAATTGAAGAAGATTATATCGATCCTAGTGTTATTTTTGATAGAAATTTCTCGATTGGAGACGTACACAAATTCCGAGTGAAGAACTTGGGTATATTTTGTACATTCATTAAAAATTACATGGCCGAAAGACCACTTCGAAATGACATTAAAAAAGCTCTCAAAAATTTATAAAAGCACATTTTTAAAAAGGACTCAAAACAATAGGCTTGATTCAAGATAACCAGATTTTGTCCCCAACAATGTGGCCAAAGGTTATCGAATTATTCGAAAAAATTTTTGAGGGCATGCTTCTGGAAGCAATACTTTTTGGGCACAATTTAAAAGTGCCATCCGAAATCGACAGATACAAGTTGATGAAAGAATTCCATACGTCAGTCAGTGGTGCTCATTTAGGCTGAAGAAAATCTGCCAAAGCTGTCGGAAAAGTCTATTTTTGGAAAAACATGCGCGATGATCCGAAAGCCGTGGTGAAGAGATGTGACGATTGGGAGGTAGACGAATTAGTCAGAACCAAACCTCGCATGCCCATGAATATTACGGACACTTCAGCGAGACCTTTCGATGAAATTGCAATCAACTTTTATTCACTACTGTTAGCATCAGAGCGTGGTAATAAGCATATTTTATCCGTGCAGTGCCAATTGACACGGTACGTAATACTTATACCCACGCGTCGAGCGACGGCGCATGAGGTGGCAAGAGGCTTACTGGACAAAGTGATTGTGTACTTTGGACCACCTGGTGCAATTTTGAGCGACCAGGGCACGCATTTCATTAACAGAATTTTGAATGAATTCGCAGAGGCATTGGGAATTCAAAAGTACCACACCTCTCCATATTCTCCAATGAGCAATGGCGTCATCGAGAGGATGCACGCAACATTCACGGAATTTCTCAAGGCTTTTGCAAAGGATCGGTCGGACTGGGACAAGGTGCTGCCTCTGGCCCAACATTCCATCAACATCATGGTAAACGCCAGCACGGGCTACGCTTTCCATACACTACTCTTCAGATGGAAAACGAGAACATCAGCGCACCCTACACAGCGGGACAGCTTTGAAACATATGCCGACGTTGTCGCCCAAAAATTGATTGATTTGGAGCAGATCCAATCGATTGCAGCTTTGAGTTTGATCAAATCGAAATACCGTTCAAAATTTTATTATGATAGAAATGTCAATGTGCAGCAATTTCGTGAGAGCAAATACGTTTATATTATGAATGAGCCAGTCAAGAATGAAATAGCCCAACAGTATATCGGATGATTTGGAATTTCGGAAATCAATTACAAAACCAAAAACGTCAAAGTAATCAACAACGGCCTCATAAAAAGCTCGCACATTGACAAAATCAAAAGATGCGTAGACGTAAATCGAGACAGCACAGAACGGCCAAAAAGATTACGAGGTTAATGTGTTCCTGTTGATAGGAATTGGTAAAATGTCGACGCTTCGACACTCTCGTTCTCGGCCTTTCAACATTATTCCAGCCTACGGACGAGGCACCGAAGTCGTCGAAGGTATGTCACCTATGATTGCGGAAGTAGACTAGTAAATCCATCAAAACTGCCTCTTTTCGTAGTCAAGTCACACATTCAGAGTAACACGATACGACCTCGTCTTGGACTCGAATTACTCCGGTCTACGGACGAGGCGCTATCGTAGTTATAGGAAGACAATTTCGTTATGAAACGCTCTTGAAAAAATTCTCAAAAATACCACAGTGCAGCCGGAGATGCGGGACCAACCAAGTCCATCACCCATCTGGACAACACATCCGGCCTCATCGTTGAACGCATATCATAGAAAATCATCCAACGGATCACTTGCGCAAGCTCTGGGGTCCGCAACGAGTCTACACGATATCATCGCTGAAGCACGCGAAATTAGCAAATACACGGCGGTATCAAAAAAGTGTTATGACTTAGAAAGTAAATAGCCTATATACATACTCTTTAGATCAATAGCAACTATTATTATGATTTTAGGAGTCAATATCGGTTAAAAAACTGTAAAACCATATTTGTCAATTTTTACTGCCACCCGTAATATATTATGCGCAGGGAGACCGAGAGAATCTGGAAAAGCGGCGGACGATGGAACACCCGTGGGCGCCTTACAACACAGTGTTGAGCTATATCGTTAACCACCCCAACCCATCTGACGGGACACATTTACCGTCTCATCACCAGGAAACAAAAAAACGAGGGCACAACACCCGTCTCTCGCCGTCGGGTGAACGCTACCCCCAGAGACCGAGCAGGTCTGGGCCACGCATATAGAAAGGGCGCGCAGTTGCCATCGCTCGCCGTCTAACGAGTTCCACACCACCAGCACCAACAAATTCCAAGCGCAACGCCCGCTGTCGGATCAGCGAGAACGCCGGGCGCTCACTCAACATCGCCGAAAGGAACATCAAACGCATACTTATCATCCGCCCCTCGCATACAGTCCATCTCTCTCCATCGCCGATGACATGCACTGAAGAAGCGATCATCGAAAATCATCAGTAGAGAAATACGTAAGAATAGGTTAAGGAGAGCGCTTCGAATCAACAGACACGGTCAAGTTCATTGCGAGAGATCAATCAGTTTCCGAGCGTGAAAATGGTAGCTGCAAAAGTTTGAAACGGATAAATTTCGAACTTCATAATGAATTGGATTGAACTGCAACATACACATAGCAAACGAATTATCCATGATAGAAAACCAATCATATTCCTTTCAAAAGCAGAAACAACATGTACTTTGAATTCTGCCATGATTCAGAACACATTACACAGCATCACCATACTCCATAGCTCACCGCACGCTTGGAACGAACCCAAAAATTCGAGTATCATATCATAAACCATTACCTATCACACTTCGCTGTCGGCACGACCAAGACACTTACCCCCGCGCGCGAATGCGATTCAAAAATGCCAAGACTCACAGAATTATACCAGGTACAAGAGGGTGTCTCTTTGGTGTGAGCTTAACTAGCAAGTCCACGAACAATGCCGCTCTCCACGGCATAAAGCTGCAGGGAGAATCCGTCGGCTATGACCTTGCAGAGAGCGAGGACCAACGCGCGATCAGGCCACTTTAGGTCGGGGTCATAAGCCGCGTTACAGCTGCTCGCTGAATAGTCAGTGCACTGCATACTTAGCACACTCAGGATGACACCACCGGAAAACCCCCCCTCACGAACACAAGTTACGAAAAACACGTCTCACAACACCCGCCGTCATACCACACTTGGCAATCACACTCACGCAAAGGACAGCCACGCGACGTTCGCGAAAAATGAAAGCCCACAACCGTGCTATATATCGGCGGCAACGTCGAATCCACACCGAAGCCCACGATTCAGCCGCCCGAGTGGCACTGATGGGACCCGTCGATCTCAAGATCCACACAGATCGAGCAGCCACCACATGCTCTGTCTGGAGAATAAGCATCTCACGTCGCTTGTCAGCCCTCGAGCGGAAGCAGTGGCGCATGACGTCAGCCGATGAGGTACAGAATAGAGAGAAAGAATCTCAAGCTTTGTGGAGACCAGCTCCAATAAATCACTCTACATTCACCCTCGAATATAGAGAGATAGAGCAAGAATCTCACAAGGAGAGACCGATCACTCGTCTTCAGGGTCACTTTACGACCGGCTCACGAACTCGTCGGGGAAATTTCCCGAGTTTCACGAGTTTTCCGGAAGACTTCTCGTAGATAGCTTCCCCACCATTGGAAAAGGGCCCCCACAAAATTTCAGCTCAATCGGATGATTAGTTCCGGAGCTATACCAATTTCCGCGATGGATTGAAAATCACATACACCCGCGACATTACCCCCGTTATTCCATCCCCAAACCAACACAATCCGGAAATCCCAACATTACATGAATATAGTTGAACCTCACACATATAGGTACACATATGTCAACATATTTACATCATTTAGGCCACTATTATAGAGCAATAGAGCCCATAAAGCCGAAAAATGCAGCAAAATCCAGATAAGAAGTACTGCCCAGGTTTCCCCGGCCAAATGCTGAAATCTTGAGAATTCAAAGGTATCAGCACAGTTCCTTGTTCCCAAGTGTTTGTACTGATGTATTGAGAAGATTTGAGCATGGAAAAGAATTGTATGGTATCCCCAAACTGAGTTTCAAACATAGACATTTTTCGTCCGCAAAAAGTGGAAAAAAGCGACTTTTGGCCTTTGAAATTGCTACTGTGACGCGAATTCCGATCAAAGCAATCCCATAGACGTCCATTATTATCTACTGACTACATACTCACTATGATCAATAGTTATTTTGGCGATTAGAAGCATCAGAAATTCACAATTTACATCCCGAGAGGAAAAATGTACCTCTCACAGGGAGAAATTAAGCACATGCGAAACCCTCATTTTCTCAGGTTTGAATCATATTTGTCACTTGGAAATCAATCCACATGCAGATTATGATATGGACTTGATGAATAGTAGACCTAGAAGAGTCCAAACTGAGTAGAAAAATTTTACCGAAGTAATCAAAATTCTGAAATTTTAGGGTATGACGTACGGCAAAATCACGAAATTAGGCTTGAAAACATGATTATTGAGTTCAGATCAAAGTGGGATGGTTGTAATATCATTTATATATATCTACGTCAATAGATTGAGAATAACTGATACTGTACAACATTTAGTTTTGTAAATTTCCAAAAATTGAAGAGTATCGGCTGAAAAATTTTCGCCCGTAAAATGGAAAATTATGGCATTGTCGCATTAGAACTCCGTCAATTCGTTGAATTTCTGAACCAAACTCCATGAATTACCTTATTGGGATGTCTCTTACTAGATTCAAGAGTGACCGATACTAAATTGAATTTTGGGATCCTAGAAGAACTAAGATTTTGACGAAAAATGCACTTTTTGACGATCGAAAACATCAACACGTCAAATCACCGTAACTCGGTCAATTTTGCTTCGATCTCAACGTTTCAAAGCTCAAATTGAATATCTTTTCAGAAGCTACATGATCATGCGCTCGAGAAATTCTGAGAATTCGAAAATTTTTGAAATTTGTCGACTGAGAACTCCGAATTTTTCTACCTCAGCAAACCATTTCAGACTCGGAATTTCGTAAAAGTAACCAACTTTTGACCCAAAAGCAATACTCATGAATACAAACGAGATGGAAATGATCTCGAGAGACAAAAAACCTACCGAGTCGCAGGTATCGAGTAATGTGCAGCTGCGCGCCATAGAATGTTATCGCTCGGCCGCCACTCTATTAGCAGCCCATTACGAGACATTGTATCCTGAAGAAGGAGAGAAAAGAGCCAAAACGCCAATTGGGTACAGTAAATCATTGCTCAACTGAACTTTTGACTTGGGCCAACTTTGATTTCAATCTAGCCAATGTAACTAATAATCACAACTATGCAACGGCTCTCACTACCAATATTCTTATCATTATTATAATATCCCTCATGAAAAATGAGTTCATTTCGAGGAAATTATTGGTTGAGATATAAAATCTCATTATTATATATGAATCATAACTTTTCCTACAACATATTAATCAAATGTTTATAATAATTAATTTGTTCAAATTCTATACTCCCATAGATTAAGTTTATCCATGAAATTACCATCTGTCATAATCACAATAGCGTTATTATTGTCAAAAAAAAATATCATCAATCAATTAATGTAAAATTTATAAGAAAATCTCAAACGATTATAACCCGAGAGAGAGTTCGCGATAAGAAATTGTACTCGTGACCCGCACGGACCTCTACTCTCTCACTCTTACAAAAAAAAGAGAACACACACACGCACGCGAGCGCGCGTTCGCTCGCGCGAACGGCGCACCATAATCATATTTCAAGGCCAAGGCCAATAAAAACTCAGTCAGTAGGTCATTCGCATCGAGAGATGCGATTCTTCGGCCGCGGACGGAAGTCACGTGGGAGAGTCGCCATGTGCTCCCGCGCGCACCTCTCCCCCGCGACATGACGTTGCAGCCGCGACGGCTACGCGAGCCGCGCAACCCTTGCGGGTGGTTCTTCGGCCGTCGCGGATGCACCGTCAGCGTTTCTGACGGAGCTTCGCTTGTCCCCACTGCGCTTGGTGCAGCCAATTGGTGTGGGAAGCATGTAAGGAGGGTTTACTTCTCATCGTCGCAGATCCATGTTCTGGGCCGTAGCTCGAAAATGGTCCCTTTAACACTCATTTTTGACAACAGTTCCGTGTTCAGCGGGTCAAATACGTAACACGGTGGGCAGGAACAGACTGTAAAACGACCAGAAACGTCATACAAAATAGCGCACGTAGTGTTCTCTAGCAATTCGAGACGAGAATAACCCCGGTGGAACCAAGATCGGAGATGCTAGTTCCGTCAAATGCGAGTCAAACCTCTGATTCTCGTTTCCTTATATGGAAGAATAACTAAGAGATATGTAGCGATTGAGACTATCAAAGCTCGTCGCAGCTCCAACTCTGGCGCACCTCAATATTCTCAACGTATCTGGGCACATTTCAAAGCTCTTCTCGAAACATCCAAAATGAGCTAAGGTACGTTCAATTTTGGCCCAGTTGAGCTGAGCTATGTCGTTTTGACAAAGCAGAAATGTCAGTTCTCGGAAACGTGTCATTACTTTCTGAAAAAATTCGAAGCTTCCAGCAGCTCTAACGCTAGTGCGTTTAGATATCTTTCAATGTAGCTCAGCTCATTTTGAAGCTGATCTTGAAACTTTCGAAATTAATCGAGCTACGTTGGGGAATGTCTGAACGTGCTAGCGTTAGAGCTGCTAGAAGCCCCAAATTTTTTCAGAAGGCAATGATGCATTTTCAGAAACTGATATTTTCGCCTTGTCAAAACAACATAGCTCAGCTCGAATGGGTCGAATTTGAACGCACTCAAGCTCATTTTGAATATTTCGAAGAGAGCTTGAAAAAGAGCCCAAAACGGTTGAGAAATATCGAGATGCACCGGAGTTGGAGCTGCCGTGAGCTTTAATGGATCTCAATTGCTGCACGCCCCTTAGTTATCCTTCCAGTGGAAGAATGAAAACCAGATTTGACTCGCTTTTGAAGGAACTAGCAGCTCCAACTTTGATTCAAACGGGGTTATTATCGTCTTGGATTGCTAAAAAACACCACGTGCGCCGTTTTGTGAGACAGTTTTGTTTGTTCTATTGTCTTTACCTGCTCACCGTGATAAGTAACAACTTCTAGCTTCTCTGACAAAAATTCTTTTTATTCTGTGGGCCTGTGTAATTATCCCTCATCTTCCTAGAATCGATTGTGTATTATGTCTCGGAATGTAAATATGATCTTTCAGCTTGGAGAGGACCACAAGATGAAGTGGTTGAAATGTTGCACGAAATGCAGGAATGAATAGCAGGGAATACCGAAGGACTCCATATCTCAATCCTATTTTTTAACGTCAATTTCCTATTGCCGGGTCCTTTCAGTCGTATTCTTCCACAGTTTCCTCGAGGGTTCTCATCATATCATGGTAAATGGAATATACTCATCTGTATTTTGAGAAATCCTCTGAGAATAATAATGGAAACAACTCATGAGGTAGTCATCGCAGAAAAATGAAGTGAGAACCTGCGAGAAAGCTGTGGATAAGTATGCCGGATTTTCCATTGAGAACATTGTAAAATTGTCTTCAATCTGCGTGTTTTGACGTGCTATAACTCAAAAAGGAGTCCACATTCTGAAGAACGCCGAGATACGGGTCAAATAATTTTGCACCAAAAGCTGAATCCCAAATTTTCACGAAGTTCTCTAACCCGCAAGGTTGGCGCCTCCCTTGTTCGATTACTCATGACATGTTTTCATTTACGCACATTTTTATGGCAGTTGCCAAATTTTGAATTCATAAATAGAATCTCAAGCTGAATAAATATATCTGAACCCGTACACCGTTCAGGTAACCAAGAGTGAATATGTTCGATTGTACCCGACATGGGTATCGCACTAGGTGATAGTTGATGGGAATTTCATGCCAAATATGTGGGAAAACTCTACGATGACATAAATACCCGCCAAATGCTTGCTATGTATCATATAATTTCTAATTCATCCATCATCTGATAGGTCAAGAACAAGGCACCTGCGGAGATTCAAATTACAGCCGAACAGCTGCTGCGAGAAGCGAAAGAACGAGACCTGGAAATTCTGCCACCGGTGAGTGATGTTCTGACAATATTTCTTCTCTTTGCGAAGACCCCAACAGGAGATTTCCCAATGTTGAGGATCCACCATAGAACAATCCATCCTCCGAAACTTTTAGTTCTGGCCAGGAGTTGCTTGTTCCGATTAAATTGAACTTCCTCCCATCTGATCAGGCCAAGCGTCAACGTTTCTGAGATGGATGGGATACTAGAGCACCAAACTGGTCCTCTCATTAAATCACAATCTGTGTCGGAAGTCAACATTGTTCCCAAGAAAATAGATGAGTATCCATGCAGAATTCAATTTATAAAGATACGAATTGCATTTATATGCACCCAAGTCTTGCTGGGTGGCCACTCCCTCTCCGTCTACCGAAAACGGTGCTGGAAGATTTCGCCCTATACAACCTCTCACATCAAGCCAATTCCGTTTCGACAGGTGGTTTACTTTAATCTGCGGAAGGGATCGATTCGGGATCCAAGAGACACCAGAAACGAGATCAGTCTACGTCCGGCCACCGCTGATCTATCGTTTTTGGTGCGTGCACGGAGAGAAGAAAGCCTCACCGAGAGCGTGTTTGCCATGTTCCCCAGGTTTCGGTCGTGGCGGTGAGCACGCTGAAGACGTGACCGCCATACTCCCGACGTTCCGGTAGCGATGATGGGCACGCTGACAATGCGGCCGCCACGCTCCCGACGTGCCCGCCACTCTCTTGACGTTACTGCCTCGGCGATGGGCACGATTATCCCCATATCAAATCACGCCATTACGTTTTCAACCTCATCAGGTAGCCCTTTCCAAATTGTCATGACAATTGAGTCGCTATCAGATGAGTACATCGTCCAAATCCTAAGCCCCCATAGGGCGCCTGTGGCTTATAATGAGTATAACTTATAGTAAGTTTGAATTCATAGTTTTCAAGATTCCTCGATAGCCGTAGTGGTTGTGTGCCCGGCTCGTACACTCTTGCGTTTACTCGGTCCCAGATCGATTCACGGATCGGTCAGAATTTTTTTTCCCACCCATCTATTTCTCCTCACTCGTTCTGAGAAGCAATAATCCTGTCATCGATTTCCAGTTCGAAGTACAATTTCCCAAATATGATTCCGAAATTCGAGCTTGAACGGGGCCATGACTCTCTGCGGTCATCTTTTACAATGGTAGCAAACGACCGTTTTCGAGTAATTTTGATACTCTCTACTCCATTGGTCCACCTGTATGTTTACACTGTAGCTGATTTCGTGACTTCTCAATGAATTTTGTAGTACAGTTTGCTATAAATCACGAAATCTGCTACATTCGAATATCACATGATTTTGCGCAAAATAGTTTGATACACAACTGCCTGATGACACTCCCCCCGATTTCCATGATTTTTCGCCCAGGATCCATCAATTTTCTTCCGTTATAAAAATACAGGTTAATCGATGGAGTGGGGAGTATCAAAATCACTCGAGAATTGTCGTTTGCTATCACCGTGAAATTGACTAAAAATAATGATTCTTGAAAGTCCAGAAAGTTATGGCTCTGGTTGAGCTCGAATTTTGAAATTATACTCGGAAAATTATTCGGACTGGGAATTGATGAGAGGATTATTGCTACTCAGAAAGAAGTGAGAAAAACCGGGTGCGTGAGAAAAAGAATGCTAACCGATTCGGGAATCGATCTGGGACCGAATGAGCGTAAAAGTGTACGAGCCGGGCACTCAACTACCACGACTATCGAAGAATTTTGGCAACTATAAAGTTAAACTGACTCATAAGTCGCAGGTCCCCTGTGGGAGCTTAGGATATGGGCAATGTACTTGTCTGATAGCGACACAATCGTCATGACAATTCGGAGAAGTCTTTTCGATGAGCTTGGAAATGTAGTCACGTAATTTCTTGTCGGGATAATCGTGCCCATCGTCGAGGCATCAACGTCGGGAGCGTGGTGGCCACGTCGAGAACGTTGCGGTAACCTCATCAGCGTGCCCATCGCCATAACCAGAACGTCGGGAGCGTGTCAGGCACGTGAAGAGAGTGGGGGCCACGTCATCGGCGTGCCTACCGTTGCGACCGAAACGTCGAAGCGTGGTGGGCTTGCTCTCGACGAGGCTTTCTTCTCTCGGTGTGGCAATGAATGAGAATGAAGCCTGTCCGCAGTGGTCTGCCGCGCAGCACTTTGCAGTGAAACTCGCACTGACCGACATCAGCCCGCATGAAATTGAGAGAAGTGGAGACGCCTCGGAGTTCCCCATCCAGGCTTTACTGTGCTTCTGATGACGGCTCATGTCAGTTACTGCGGTCTCGTGATACGGACAAGCTATGTCATTGATAAGGAGCAAAGAGTAACCCATGTACCGCCCGTCATTAGCTCGAATCAGATTGGGGGAAGTAGACCCACCTCGGATACGCTCTGACGCTCCTTGCATATGCTTTACCGTTCCTCAAAAGTATGCGAATGACAGCAACTGTAGCCTCATAATACGGACAAATAGAGTAGGATGTCCCTTATTTTCCGAATCCCTCGGACCAACGCCTCCTATGAAGTGCCCTTCTCTGAGGCCCGAGAGCGAGAGAAACTTACTTCGAAAATTTTAAAAAGTCAAATCTGAACTCGCACTAGAAGCGTTTTTTTGCATTCTTTTACCATTGGAATTTCGTGGAATTTGACTTGCGAAGCATCCAGACGCCCTAGGAGTCGCCGAAATTCTCGAAAAAGACTTTTTCGTGCGGAATTTGATGGCCAACAAGATGATGTAGCTTATTTTCAGCGCAAACCATTGTGGAAGTAGGGAGATTGATTTTTTCCACTCGAAAAATCCCGGATTTTCAGGAGGGTGAGGTAAAGGCCCCCCCATTAATTCCTTCGAGGTGTCTGAAAGATTCTAGACTCCTTCCAGAATGTCATCTCCAAGCTTTGATCCTGAGAACGATGTCATCATTCACTTCTAGCGCAAAGCAGCGAAACTCGCTGAGTGGCTCCTGTAGGCTCTCTAGAATCTCTGAATTATGAGGGGTTCAGGATCATAGTAGACTGATTCCATTCTCAGAACTTCACGGAGTTTGGTTTATTGCGACAAGACAATTTTCCCTATTTTTTAAGAGTGAACTTATAAGGGGAGGGTCAGGTCTTCGGAACACCAAGCTTTACCAAAATTTTTTTACATTCTTGTATCAACTAATCAATGAAAAATCCAGAGTATCTCCGTCAAGTGGACACTCTGTTTCGAGATACAGCTATGAACATTAGCATTGGCCGTATAGGTCCGGGTGAGAAAGTCATATATTTAGATATACGATCAATGCAAATGTTTAGAGCAGTACTTTGGAACAGAAGGCCCATTAGATGTGGGAGATTTTACGTAATATTACTGAGGTTACGTTTTGCATCTTGCCGAGCTTCACCGCTCGAGTTCTGAGACATCGACAATTCTTATAATTCATAGGATGCTCAGCTCCTTGGGTTGCAGAATGGACATGAATCATGATGATCGTCATGGAGGATATGTTCCTGAGTTCGCGACGATCGACCCTGTCGCACGTTCTCCCGAAACATACCCCAAACACGATATCCCAATGCCTATGATTATCCCAGAATGATAAAAGTATGCACGGAATCATCTAATCTCCACGCTAACAGCTCATAAAGAACCCTTCAACTGTTTGCATTGACCTCGTGAGCGTAGCTCAGGGTTAAGACGTCGGACTCACGATCAAAAGGTCATGAGTTCAAACCCCACTTGAAGCTATTTTTTTATTAGTCTTTTCTCTTCCAGGAGTAATGTTTACCCAACCATCTGGTATCTTACCCCTGAGTTACGCTCACGAGGTTAATGCAAGCAGTTTGAAGGTTGTTCATAAGCTGTTAGTGTGGAGGTGAGATGATTCCGTGCATACGTTCATTGATCTGGAATAACGATAGGCTTTGGGAGATCGTGTTTCGGGCATGTTTCGGGAGAACATGCGACACGGCCGATCGTCGCGAAGTCAAAAACGTATCCCTCATGATGATTATCATGATTCGTGTCGCGCTATTTCGCAACCCGAGGAGCCGAGTATCGTATAAATTATGAGAATTGACGAAATTTCAGAACTCGGACGGTAAAGCTCAGCAAGATCCGATACTTAACCTCCGTAATATTGCGTGAAATCTCGCGGTGCAACTCATGTGAATGATCGTCGAAGAGCTCGTGCATACATTCCACGTAAGACAGTCTCTTCGAACTGAAAATGCCACTATGTGTTGGGATAGGATCTCCTTGAATAACCGCTTCGAAGAAGGGTTCTCTTGAATTTTGATCGAGATAGGATTTTCTGAAACTCGCCGACGAGTTGGGATCTTCTAGAATTAAGCTGTCGACATAGGATTATCTTGGATTGCACGGCCGACTTGGGATCTCCTTGAAATTTCTCCGAAATAGGATCGTCTAGAATTAGCGTTCGAGCTGGGTTCTTCTGGAAATGGCGCGCGGCTTAGTATCTTCTTGATAGGAAGCGTTGGCATTTACCATAGTTCTCACTCGTGAGAATTGGAGCGCTTTGTGATCCTCCGAGACACTTGTTCATCCCCTTGAAGAGGGAACTCGAGTACCTGGGCATGTGGTTGCACGATGAGTGGAGCTACAAAGCCCAGCTGAGGGAGGCTGCGCTGAAGGCAGACAGGGTGGGCAGTGCTCTCCAGCGGCTTATGCTTAACATCGGAGGGCAAGCCGAATAGAAGAGCTCTACTTAGCACCGTGAGCTACTCCATCATGATCTACGGTGCTGAGATCTGGGGCCAAATAGCCAGCGATGACATGATTGACGGAAATTTAGGCCCAGTTCAGTGGCGCCTTGCGCTCCGGACGATCAGCGCTTATTGCACTGTGTCCTATGACGCAACGTGCGTACTGGCAGGTACGCCACCAATTTGCCTGCTAGTTGCTGAAAGAGGGCTAATATGGGAAAGGCGAGAGGCTCTCAAGAGCGACGTTGTAGAGCTGAACCCGACCCGGAAGGCCCTCATCTAAGAGGTTGAACGGGCGGAGACAGTGGAGGAATGGCAGAAGGAGTGGGACAGGTCAACTAAGGGTCGCTGGACGTGCCGAATAATCCCCAACAATGCCAGGTAGATTGATCGACCTCATGGAGAGCTGGACTACTGGCTGACGCAGGTGATGAGCGGGCATGGCTGCTTCGGGGAATACCTGGAGCGGTTTCAGAAGAGGGAAACTCCGTTCTGCCAGATGTGTGGGGCCGACTGGGATGACGCGGAGCACGCATTCTTCCAGTGCGAGGGAACAAGGATTGAGAGAGCGGAGCCCATGGATTGGCTCAGGGCTCAGCTGACACCTGAGAACCTCGTGCCAACTATGCTTTGCAGTAAAGAGATGTGGGCTAAAATCGCCGACTTTATCGAGATGGCGATCACCCAAAAAAAAGAGCGTGAACGGGGATTGCTGCGCCAGGCAAGAGGTGCTGCATAGCGGACGCCAACAACCTGAAGAGTGATCAGCATCGGACGTCCATGAGAGGAGAAAGAAGAGCTGAAGATCCAGGAAAACACGCTTCCGTAGCGCCTTACGCTCCTCCCACCCCGAAGTAACGCGCGGGCGGTTCCAGGGTGGGTTGGTTATGACATGGTGGATGTTACCCCGATTAGCGGGGAGGTATAGGCGGTGCCGTGCTCTGTGCGAACCCAGAGGCGCAACCCGTCACAACGTTTGCGAGCAGATTACCCTTATAGACCGCCGTAAAAAAAATGAATAAAAAAGAGAAGTAGACTAGTGTATCATGATCTAGCAGTCGCTCATTAAGGAGAACGAGAGTAGATGTTTCATAGTGAGTACAAAGCAAAGAGCGTTGAGAGTGGAACTACTGCATGTGAAATTAATGGGCTGATACTCACATGGGGAATAGCGATTCCGGGAAGTATGCGGATGGATAGATAGATATTCGATCGCAAGTAAGGACTCGAGGATCTTACGTAGTCCATGCAATATACAGGATAGGAATTTGAGTCTCATTTGAGTCAAAGATAGGCATTCAAGGAAGTATTTTGTGAATTAAGTCATCGATCAAGTAGATACTCGACTGGATTTTCTTGATCTCATCCCTTTCACTACGTTGAGCTGTACCTTTCACATACACAACCAAAGATACGTGATGATATTACGATATCATTTTCCAAATAGGAATAGTGATTGAGATGAGATGGATATCACTCACACCAAAATGAGATTTTCCCAAACATCGTTCTGACGTTACTCGACCTATGGTTGATGATTCCATCACTTCCAAGAAATGAGATCATGTTCTGATCCAACTGCGAACTCCAGTTCATTTTTTCAACTTGAATCTATATTAGTGACGATCGCACAAATTGATCAACTAGAAGTTCTTGGTTCAATGGATGAGTTGAAAATGACGGTCGGAGTTTGGGTGTACTTATACTCGCCAAAGAATACCTTTGGAATTGTGAAGTGGGAGGTGTTGAGATCTTATTGCTTGTGTCAATTTACACGTGCAGAATGTCAAAAGAAAAAATCTGCTCGCTCCCGAGTGCAGAATTCCGACCCTTGTCTACGCTTCGGGGACACTTGGATACGGAGAGGGGCTTTGATGCCCTTGTATCGGAATTATGATAATGAGGCCACAGTGAGGTTCCTGTCCGTCCGGATGCCCCTGTCAGGGGTACCAACGTAAAATCGAGTGCAGGGCTGCCAACTTAACAGACCTATATATATATGATTATTTTCAAATCATCTTTTACGTTTAACAGGAACCTTATTGTGGCTCAAACTAACGGACTAGGACGCGATTGAATGATATGAAATTAATTCAAATTTTTGGGTGATTGTGAGGTGTTTGTGTCGAGAGTTTTGAGTTTATGTTTATTCTCTTAACCTCTATGGCGCCAAGAACACCATACAGAGGTACTTGTGGAAACTGTTCTCGATCACTCTCTATGGGGAGTTAATCCTTCCGAGCCAAGAACACCCAACAGAGATTAAGACCACCTAAGTATCTTTGTAATCGGTCGCGCTGAGAGAACAGGAATATATATGTATATGGGTCAGTCCAGTATATTTTTGGAAAATCGTGCGCAGCCCCCCGCAAAATTCCTCGCCAATTTTTCTACTAAAAGAAGGTACCAAGAGTAGTACTTTGCGTAAGTTTCAGCTCGAAAAAAAATTTTGGGTGCCCGTGGGAATTTTTTGAAGTTTGAGAAAAAGCCTTTTTAGACCCTTTTTCAAAAATTTGCCAAATCCATCCAAAGGATCGTAGCGAGGTCTGCGGGGGCGGATTCTCTTTGTCATTTTGTCAACTTGTAGGAAAAGATTTGACCCCAGCCCAAAAGTTTGACCCGTGCATCTGGCGCCAAGAACTGTAAAACGCGATTTTCCCGATTTTTGACCCTTAGTAGAATCGCTGCCATTTTGAGTCATCTCAATATTTTCCGACCAAACTCAGCTAGTTTTTTTGTCTCAAAAATACCCTCATTTTCCGTTCTCGAACGTCCAAATCGGTTGAGCGGCGTCTGAGTTATGACCAACTGAAGTTATGCATTTTTTGAAAAATGCTCAACTTGACCAGCTCGCCAAATGTGTACCTCCATCAATCGGTCTGAAACTCATGTGAGTTACTCATTAAAGTGTCCCAAATTGGTGGAGGAAATTTCAAGTTGTGTATTGGCCCTCCGTCAGAGCTAGGAATTTCTGAAAAACCCAATTTTTACTGTTTTTCAGGCGTTTTTTCAAGCAAATCTCCACTTGATAATAAGCTCCAACTGCGCATGCGCACATATCTACGACGCTCAGAGTATTTTTATCTAATAGTTAGTACAATTACCTCCAAAATTCGCCCACTTAGATGTCGATTGATTAATTAGAACCGGAGATACGGCTATTCCAAAATTAAAAAACATCCAAGGTGCCAAATCCGTGAGCCCCGGGATTGCTTCGACGACCCTTCCAAACTTTGAATGCGTGTATCTCCGGTTCTGCTCAATCAATTCGCATCCCCAAAGCAGCATTTTGAAGATAGCTGCACTCGATATCAATTGAAACCAGTTTGAATACTCGAAACTTACGCGTATGCGCAAGATGTTCACGTTTTACAGATGAAATGACAGTTGTCAATAGTCATGATTCGTTATAAATGGGTTTTTCTGCGCATACGCGTCAGTTTTGAGTATCCAAACTGGTTTGAATTGATATTTAGTGCAATTATCTTCAAAATGCTGCTTTGGGGATGCGAATTGATTGAGTAGAACCGGAGATACACGCGTTCAAAGTTTGGCAGGGTCGTCGAGGCAGTCCCGGGGCTCACGGATTTGGCACCTTGGATGTTTTTTTATTTTGAAATAGCCGTATCTCCGGTTCTACTCAATCAATCGACATCTAAGTGGGCACTTTTTGAAGGTAATCGTACTAACTATTTGATAAAAACACTCTGAGCGTCGTAGATATGTGCGCATGCGCAGTTGGAGCTGATTATCAAGTGGGGATTTGCTTTAAAAAACGCCTAAAAAACAGCAAAAATGGGATATTTCAGAAATTCATAGCTCTGACGGAGGGCCAATACACAGCTCGAAATTCCCTCTACCAATCTGGGACACTTTGATGAGTAACTCACATAAGTTCCAGACCGATTGAGGGAGTCACCTACATTTGGCGAGCTGGTCAAGTTCAGCGAATTTCAAAAAATGCATAACTTCAGTTGGTCATAACTCAGACGCCGCTCAACCGATTCGGACGTTCAAAGACGGAAAATGTAGGTCTTCTTGAGGGAGAGAAAATTAGCTGAGTTTGGTCGGAAAATATTGAGATGACCCAAAATGGCAGCGATTCTACGAAAGGTCAAAAATCGGAAAAATCGCGTTTTACAGTTCTTGGCGCCAGATGCGCGGGTGCAACTTTTGGGCAGGGGTCAAATTTTTCCCTAAAAGTTGACGTAATAACAAAGAGAATCCGTCCCCACAGACCTCACTACGATCCTTTGGATCGATTTGGCAAATTTTTGGAAAAGGGTCTAAAGAGGCTTTTCCTCGAACTTAGAAAAATTCCCACGGGAACCCAAAATTTTTTTCGAGCTGAAACTTGGGCAAAGTACTACTCTTGGTACCCATCCTCAGCAGAAAAATTGGTGAGAAATTTTGCGGGGGAACTGCCCACGATTTTTTAAAAATCTACTGGACTGACCCATATATATATATTTTTTTTCATTCATTCATTTGAAGACGCTTTTGAGCACTCAAGGTGCTATTCAACGTCTACTATATGTATATATGAATTCGTTATACGTGAGTGTTCATCAACTTTGTTTGTGTTCAAGTAGTGAATTTTTTTTCCAATTTTTATAAAATAATTTTCAACCGTATGTAGAAGAAACATGTATTTACATGTACGAATTCAATTCCTTGAATAAATTCATCACTGCAAATTTGTTGTCTTCGAGTTCGTCTATTCGTAGCCCCTAAACCCACAGAGCCAAAAGAATTTACAAATCTTCTGGTGAACATCTTTGACAGTGAGCCGTAGGGGGCATGTGAAAGATGTTCAGGATAAGTAGGGAAACCAAACGGATGGGGATTCTGGATAGGGGTACGTCATCGTCAGCTAAGAAGAACACCATATATCGAATTCTACTTCGCTTCTTCCAGCGTGACCTCCCTCCGCAGGCGGTCATTTAATATCGAATTCTCTGTTTGTGTAGGAGTACCGTTAAAAGTCTTATTCAATCCAATTTAATTCAATCAAATGAGAGAAATCAGTCCTAACGTCATGTCATTTACTTTGGTGGAAAATTTTGGTTCTCCCAAGTACGGTTGAAGATTATTCTTATAAAGGTTGAATAAACTAATAGGAAGTGCCTTAGTGCGAACTAAATAAACGTACACGGGTGATAAATTTTGGTTAAGATTGGGGGATGAGGACGTATTCTTGTAAACTTTATTATATATGATGATATTATTCTGGTTACCTTCTACCTATCTCATCCAAATTTATATATTGCTCACGAAATACGGATATGGAAATAAGGTACAAAAGGATTAATAATTCGATATTAAATATTAGACTGCCTCCAAGTAATCGATGAACGGAGTCGAAAATAGACTGGGCTCATTGCTAAGGGATGCTGATCAATCCAACAAATTTTCGTGAAGATCGATCGGTGCGTCTGGAAGTTATTTTGTACCAAATGAAATATAAATACATCCGGACAAATGGGCAGTGGCCTACTATAGGTAGGCCACTGGGCTACTCGATCTCGAAGAATCATTAGAAGGATCGATTACATCACCAAAGATCGTATTGATTAGATCTTTCGTTATTAAAAATTTGTTTAAGAGTAGTTTGAGATTGTTTCCTCTTTCAATGGGAAAAAGATTGCGGTTTCCACCTACTTCGAGAAGCCATCGTCTGAATTGATTATCATGTGTCGCAACACCAATATTTCCTTTCAAACTAACTTTCAAGAACCTATCTCATAATAGTTCTTTGTGTGACGAGTGAGGAATAGTTGCCGATTGAGCACGAGGGCACGTTGGCGCTCGAGCGTAGCGAGAGCGCCATGCAAAGCCCGAGTACCCAATCAACTACTCAACCTCACGCGTTGCACACTATATTTTTTATCGCAAGGGCGAGGAATTTCTCATAGCAACGTTACGATATTTTTCATTGCGCAACGTTGCCAAGGGCTGGCGTGGCGTCATTCTTAATAACGTCACGTCAGTCGGTAATGATTCGCAATATGCAACTCTTCGCATGCCTACGCCGTGGCCGTATTGGGCACATTCCGAGCCCGCGAGATAAAAAACACTTTGCTTGACACACGTATTCACAATTTGGGTCCGACTCCCATAATGAACGATGGGAAGGATTTGTCTGGAATCACCCGATATCACTACGGTGATACGACCAAATGGAAGTTGTTTAGCATGCAAGTCTTGAAAAAATCTATTGACTGTATCGAAAGCATATTTGCTAACCATGAAAGTTGCATCCTAAACTAATGAACGAATCACTCGTAAGTAATTTGCATAAGATGAGTCCATCATGATATCACAAACTGACGTTCCATTTAACCCGCTGACTTCCCATGTCCACGTATGTGGACAAGCACGTTTTTCAATATTTCGTGATAACTTTTGTTATATGTGTCATGAAAATCTGGAAAAATTCAGAAAATATTCGAGACATAAGGAAAATATATCGTTACGAGAGTTGCTCCCAAATAATGTTTGGTTTTTGGGGAAAAAAATAAAAACTGAAAATTTTTCGAGATCAAAATGTTGCCATTCTTCATACTTTTCACACTAGTTACGCATGTTCCTCAACTCGGGATAATTTTTCAAGACCCGGAAGTAGGGTCGAGAGTGAGCGGGTTAAATCAAGCGGTAATTTCAGCCCTGACGAAGCAGTTCTGCCATCAATTAAAATATTTGCTGCTATTTCTGTCCATGCAACTGGTATTAGGAACAGGTATTGGGACATTTCATCCTAAGAGATCATTCTCTAAACATTTAAAGCCGAGCGAGCGTAAGCAAGCACGGCAGTTCCGCTAGTGTACTATTACGCCCGTGTATCGAACATTTTTTGACAATCTGTGAATGAAAGCTGCCAACCCGTGCGCGAAGCCAACTCTCACGCAAGGAATGTCAAAAAGTTCCCCACACCTGATCCCCCGCTATTTTGACCACTCTTGACAACTGGAAACTCCTGGAATAATTACACCGGCTCACGGAGGAAAAAAAAGTATTAGTACTTTTGACCAGACCCACCTTACTGTATGTATTTTGGCCCGTTGAAACCGAATTCGAGGTCAGTCTGGTTCCAGCACATCGAGATTTTGATAAAACCTCAAAATACCATGACTTTACGAGATTGCTCGGAGATGGTGATCAGGCCATACTAACTTAACGTTTCTACGCT